>PVIA01016121.1:0-20111 GCA_004024845.1 Tonatia bakeri | reverse complement strand
GAGAAATACTCGTTATGCTTGTTCTCCCTCAAAGGACAAAAATTCAAACAGGAGCAACCAGCTAGAGTGAGCGAGCTCCTATGACTCACCTCATTGAGTCAACATTTCATTTGCGTTGCTCACGGTAACTTCCAAGATGTGGTCTAACCATGACAATTGCTGTCCAGTCTCCCAGTAGGTCATAAGCACAACCAGTAGGATACTTCACTATTAAGCAAAGTAACAGACAACGAAAGCTTTCTGAAAAGGCATTGTTATTAAAATGCCTAGTAATTAAAATGGATTTTATTGCAAGTTAGAATGTGGTCAGGTTTTTATAAAGAAAGGTCTTATGAAGATAATGCACTAATTTCACATTAAATGAGCACAATAACTACAATAAATTACAAAACCCTTCTTACCCTAGTCATGTGCCACACAGCTATACAACTCTAACAAACACCACTCCTGTTCTTTTCTATATAAATGATGTTTCCTGGAATTGAACAACATGGCAGCACTGTTGATTAATCAACTGGTTGGGTAGCTCAGTTGGTTAGAGCATTGTCCCGACATGACAAGGTTGCAGGTTCAATCTCAGGTCAAGGCACATACAAGAAGCAACCAATGAAAGCATGAATAAGTAGAACAATAGAAGCAATGTTTCTCTCTCTCTAAAAAATAAATCAATAAATAAAAAGATTTAAACTCATAGACTACTTACTAAGCATCTATTTTATGCAAAGCACTGTGTCCATCTATGAGGTGCCTGAATTATTATAATAACAATTATTAAAATCATTAAAATTTCTCTCACTAGTTTAATTGCATTTTAGTATAGTTTATTCTTAAAAGGTTTATAAAAATGTAAGTCATTTTCCCATTTGTTCCATTTCCAGAGGCCTCCTCAAACTTAACCATGACCAACACCAAATCATGGCATCTTATTTGGGGAAAGACATCATTAAAAAGAAAATCTCTAGTGTATGTTGTTCTTATGAAACACAATGATTATCATAAAGAAAAGCAGCAAGAAACTGGTCTACCTCATTTCACTGAGAGAGGACCATTTTGTTAGATCTCGGATAGTCTTCCCTCGTGTCCTTTGCAAGGTCCTCCAAGAACCACTCCACTGCAGGGGAAAAATGGAAGAGGACTGGGATTCTAGGGGGGCTGTACTTTGTTAAAGCCATGATACAATTTTAACTTCGTGCTTTGTGCTATACTATTCTTAACAAAGACACTTCCACTCAAATAATCAACATTCTAATGCAGTCTCCAATATACTCACTAGTCTTTTTAAAAGGGACTTCCTATATTCCAGTTTATATTTGCAGTACGAAATCACTCTCCAGTCTGGCCACATACTATTTCTGCCACAGCTTCAGGTAAATATACTATTAAGAAAAACACCACATTTTTCAACTTGAAATTTAATTTACTGGTCTCTGCATTAAAAAAGGTTATATGGAGCGAACATTATGACTGTCTTTAATTAATTGACACACCCATATTTGATATGCTTTACTTACCAGAAAAAATTAATTCAATGGCAATAAGATAACAATGACTTGCTAGTTCTCTATTCAAATCCTAGGAGCTTGTCTAGATTTCAATAAGACCAGCAATTGCTATGAGATTATGAAAAAGGAGAAAGGTACATTTAAATACACCAATAACTTCTGAACAATTTCTTTCTGGATTGCCAATATTCTTAGATACTCTTAAGAAATACAGTATTGCCCTGGCTAGTGTGGCTCAGTGGACTGAGCATCAACCTGTGAGTCGGAAGGTCACTGGTTCCATTCCTGGAGAGGGCACATGCCTGGGTTGCGGGCCAGGTCCCCACTTGGGGGGTGTGCAAGAGTCAACCAGTTGATGTTTCTCTCCCTGTCTTTCTCCCTCCCTTCCTCTCTCTAAAAATAAACAAATAAAACCTTAAAAAAAGAAATACACTATGAAAGCAAATAATTGGGAAAGGAAGTTGAAATAAATGGGCACAGTAATTCAAATCTGTTGAACTGCTCCTTCTATTGTGTATAAAGGAGCCAGCTGTGTAGGAATTTGGGTCCTTAAAACAAAGACTATACTCTTTGACACTGCACTTAGAGCAAGATGATACTAATACGCACTCCACAACCTAAACTGAAGTTAGACACACTGTTGGAGAGCGATTTGGGATATGAAAGCTATTGAGGAAAGGTGTCCACACATTTTTAATATCACGGCCTAGGGAACAGACTGGGGTAAAGAAATGGCAGACACTAATTATAGGAATGTCACCAAGACAGCTGATCACATTTTCATATTAAAGATAAGAGAAACATTAGATCAAACCATAATTTAAAATGTATAATTTTCTTATAGATTTATGATGGTAATTAAAAGGTCAGAGTTACCTAGGAAGGTTGGGGCATCTTTTTTAAGATACTTTTACAAAAGTAAAATTAAATCATCATAATTTCAGTATGATAAAAGTGCTACAATACTCCATAAAGGACGAAAGGAAGACAAAATGGGATTTTAAAAATCTGTGTAGTGACTTTTATAGTTTATACATTTATTTACTATAAGTCATCTCATTTGCTTCTGACAACTTTCCTTAGAATGCCTACCCAATACAAATATGAATAAATTGCTATTTTTTTCTCTCATGAAACTTACAGTCATGGCTTCTCTTCATAATAACATTTTTAATGTTGTGAATATTTTAATGTAAGTGAGTGAACATGAAGTCCCATTGGAAACAGTAGGAAAAGGAGAACTGGAGGTGGGGAGTTGAGGAGGAGCCAGTGTTTGCACAGGGCAGGCTTGAAAATGTAAAGGAAGCAGGAGCAAGGAAAACTGGATTGTGGGCCTTTAGGCAGAAGGCAAAGAGTTGTGTGTGAATGAGAAAGATGGGGGGGGGGAGAGAGAGAGGTGGTGGGGGAGGGAGGCAAGCAAGGAAGAGGTTATTGAAGGCTGTTCCACTGTTCTGCCTTCCATATCCTGGATATTGGGGACAGAGCTAACCTTGTACTCCGGGGAATGGAGCTGAGAAATGCGTACTAGGCTGCCCTGAGCTGAACTTGCTTAGACGCACATCAACCAAAAATTCTTCCCAAGTCAATTAAAAAGGTGTATCTTTGAGACAACAGCGGAAACTAAGATATGACTCAACAACTATGAGTAATAAATTAGACCCCCGCTGAACACTTAGTAGAGGACCAGTCAAAGAAAATGTGTCTACATAGTCAAAACAGGACAGGTTTGAATCAGCTCAATAAAAATATAGGGGCTGGAAATAATAAACTGTGTGGTAATCATAGCTGGTAAGTGAAAGTTATTATTATTAATAGAAAATACCTATTTAGTGCTTATCATGGCAGACACTATTTTGAGTATTTTACATATATTAGCCCTTCATCACAATAATCTATAAGGTAG
Organism: Tonatia bakeri; assembly: GCA_004024845.1. Lineage (NCBI taxonomy): Eukaryota > Metazoa > Chordata > Mammalia > Chiroptera > Phyllostomidae > Tonatia > Tonatia bakeri. Next base: position 16,706 of record PVIA01016121.1, on the reverse strand, counting down.
GTATTATTATTATCCTCATTTTATAGGAAACTAAGGCACAGAGAAGTTACAAGACTTTCCAAATTATCCATTATTTATAATACGAAGCACCTTAACTACTACTTAAGTTATTTAAGACATGTAGTGATGCTCACTTCACTTACAGAATTTTCTTTATTGCCTCATTTTAATAAATAAAAAATATTTCTGAGGGCTTTCAGGAGTTTACTTGCAACCTTAGTCTTTCTAGCAGTAGCTTATCTCTCTCTCAAGACTTGGGTTTTCAGAAACTCTCAGCTTGAAAAACCGCTATTATGATGAACAGATGCCCAAACATTACAGAGTCCAAGCGACAATAGCCAACTCAGACTGGCTGGGCAAGAATGGAAATGAAGGCAAGCTTTTAATTCAGTCCTGAATAATCAGGAGAAAGACAGAGAAGGTCATTTAAGACACTGAGCATAAAAGTATTGGATAATGCATGAGGCAAGGCCAGAATCTGTGTATAGCTGTGACATCACATGTGCATGGAAAACAGCAGAAAATCAGGTCAGAAAGTAGACAGAGTCCCTGTCAGGAAGAGCTTCCTTGTCAGGCTAAGGAGTATGACATTAGGGGGTTTAAGCTGGGAGTCACACAATCAGACTGGATTCCAGAAAGGACAACTTTTTCCATCTTCCCCACCTCCTTACCCACTACCACCAAGCTGTGGGACTGCAGTTAAAGTGTAGACTATTAAATCAATAAGAATCTGAAACAAAGTCTATAGCAGAGAGAAGAGAATGAATCCAAGGAATAAATTAGAAGTATTACAGAATGGACTTGTATATGGGGTGTCGGAGAATTGAGGAATAAAAACCCTAGGAGGAAGCTGACATGTCTGGTGTGTGCATCCGGGTGGATGAGCGTACCATTTGTTGAGAAAGAAGACTCAGGAGAAAATTAAGAGGGGCAGAGGTGACCTCAGTTTGAGATGTACAAGGTGATCAGGAGCCTGATGCACATCCACACTGATGTGTCCTCTGGGCAGCTCAGTTGAGGGGCTAAGCTTCAGGGGTTCGAGCCAGTCTCATCAAAACAGAAGGACCACGAAGGACACTAAGACAAAAGCAGATGGTGGGGGCTGGGGGAGGAAGTTGTAATGTCACTGGAAATTAACATAGAAAATTTTGGAAAAGAGTTTGGGATGAGTTTCAAAAAGGAAGGTGTGGTCAGAACCAGATGCTACAGGAGCCCAAGTGAAATAAGGACTGAAAGGGGCTCCTTCAGTCTGGCAATTACAAGGCCCCTGGGGATAAACACAGGGATTATGAGGCAGAGATAGATGCCCGATTATACAGAAGAAAGGGAAAAGATGGGAGGTGACCAAGTAAACACAAAAATAGAAAAAGATGGGCTCAGTCTGAAAAGAAATAGAAACTGATACTGAAATATTAAAAATGTCCGTGTGCCGAGAGGCCAGAGGCAATACAAAGGAAAACACCAGACACGGGAGAAGAAGGGAAAACACCAGAAACAGGAGGAGGAGGGACAGAAGGAGGGAAAAGTTCTGCATCAAGACAGGAAGACAGTGACTGGTGAGCACGCATGAGCTGGCTGGGGGAGAGGGGCATTGTGGGAGTCCTGTCCAGTGGCTCCACTGTAAGAGGCAGGCAAGGAGGTCCCCTGCAGAGAGTAATGCAGGCAGGGGCAGTGGGAGGGAAGAGAGGTGAAGTTTTGGAGTAATTCCTGTAGGAAACAGGAGAAGGATCTGTGCAGATACCTCAGTAGTCCTGAATGTCTTATGGGGCTCAGTTTAGCTCTTTTCCCTGACTTATCTCATGCAGCCCAAATGCAGGGGAAAAAAGCAAATGGCTGCACTGATCTGAGGCAAGGGGCCTGCAAATTGGATATTCAGGAAGAACAAAGGGTGAAGGAGATAACACATGCTGGCTTAAAAGGATTATATTAAGGAATTGTGGGGCCTAAGGCTGGAGAGACAGGTTATGAAAGTTTCATGGGGACTGAGAGACAGACCGAGGAGACCAGAGGGCTTATTCAACATCAGCGAGCAGGTGTGCGGGGTGTGAGGGAATGTGAACTGGGAGTCTCACGGGCTGTGTTTGGAGACTGGGATGCTGCAAATTTAAGACTTTAAAAGCAGAACACACCTGAGTCATGATAAGTCTAGGGTGTGAGTGACAAGAGTGGGTCTCACTACAGGTAACAGTAATATAACTGTAGTATCGATATAATCCTACCTTACTAACTAACCAAAGGTTAGGTGACTTACTCAACATCACAGCTAGCTAATGACCAAGGCCAAGGTTTTAATCCAGACCTTTGCTGCCAAATTTTGTGATCTTTTCATACAAAATCATTTCATTTGGTACTTTTTTCTTCTACCCTTTTAATAAAAAATAATTAGATGGTGATTTTGCTTTCAGTCTAGAGCCGAATTGCCATTGAAAGAAAGCTATAAATCTGACTTAAAATGCAAGCAGAAGAGACAGTTTTATTTTCAATATTCTGGTTATCACCTCTAGTATAGAAGCTGACAAAAAGTCTGTTAAAATGTATCTTCAGATAGTGTTTTCTTATTACAAGAGCATTAAAAGTAACTAGCTGTCTAACATGGCGACAATAGTAGTTAGGAACCATTTTAGCTCATAAAACATAAATCCAGCCTGAAGCGGCGCGTCGACCATTACTCACTACACCGCGCTCCACACCACCAGCTAACAAGTACCGGAGTGTGTTAAGATTTAGGATGATAAGGAGAGGTTACATCGCATATTTTCAACCCAGGTACCTTTAGGCATACACCAAAATGAGAACATCAGATTTGTTCAAATGTAAGTGGTGCTGTCATTTTCTACTAAAGAAAACCACCCAAGCCCTCCTCATTACCACTATCAGGCAATCTGAGGAGGCTGAGGATGCAGAGCTGGGGTAGGAATGGCAAATCAGAGGCCTCCTGCAGTTCGTTACCGCTCACCCCGTCCTTACTCAGGCTTTACACATATAGAGAAACATTCAAATGGAACTATGGTGGTAAACGTGAGCATAATTCAACCTTGAACAGTTCATTATAAAAGACTAATGAAAAACCGTCAAATTTGCTAGCTCTGACATTAGCTATGACTGCCCTTTGCTGTATATTAAAGTGAGTGGCCTGCAGGAAAACAGATTCTCCACACACTCTCACATACAATCATTCCATAGCTATTAATTTTGCCCACTCTTGAAGCAAGCAGGGTTTTCCTCTGTCGGCTGGGGCCATCCAACCCAACCTACCAGTACCCTCCGACTGTTCTTATATTTTCTGTTTCTCATTAGCCTAGTAGCTAAGAGCTTGCTTTTCCTGAGTATTTATTTGTCATATTAGGACCTTACATGAATTACAATTTAAGTCCCTCATCACCCATGTAAAGTAGGTACCATTGCTACCCCATTCCACAGATGAGGAGAGTGAGGTGTGGTCATAAGACCACACAGCTAGTACGGTCATTCATCTAGCCATGCCCACACACCCTCTCCATGTCTCCCCATTTCCTACTTCCCCATCTAAATTGCACCCAACTTCTCTTCTATACCTCAGATGCCACGTGTTCAGGAAGATTTCCCATTTACTTCAGCCCATATAGACCTCTCCCTTCTCAGAGGTAGCTTATCTATGCCTGGATGGAAGCTTTGCTTTCTGGGAACATCAGCACCTTCTAACTGAGTCACTGGGAAGACCTCGGGACCCAGCTGGCCCTCTTTGCCTGGGAAACTGGTGTTGACACATGAGACAGCTTCTTCACAGAAGTGACAGCTGGGCTAAATAGCTTCAGTGCTTTAAAAATTGCAGATGTAACCTAAGCCCTGGTTTCCTAATGTGTTCAGGGACAGGGCCTCCTGAAAGTCTGAATTAATGTTATTTTTTTCCATCTCTTGCACTCAGACCTACTAGACTTGAGAGACTCGAAAAAAGGATGTTAGAGCTCCTAGGGATATTCCTGCCCACTATCATGAACCCCTCCCGGCCCACTCCTTCAAGGTCAGGGAGCAAACTCAGAGAACAGCAAGGACTCCAACAACTTTGCTGCAGGAAGAGGAAGAATGATACCCCTGTGGTCAGAGACCCTTGGTTCTGCACCAGGTGCTGTCACCTACTAACTGCTGCCACCCACTAGCTGTGTGACCCTAAGCAAATCACTCAGCTCTCTCTGGGTCTCAGTCTCCAAATATAAAGCAAGAGTAATGATACCTAAGGCTTTTGTAAAAATTGAATGAGATGATTTGTGAAAGTCTGGAAGATGTATGATGCTCTAAAAATGCTACAAATTTCCATTATTACTTTACATGTGGGGTTTCTGACAGCTATGCTGGAGATTTATTTTTTTCTTACAATCCTCTGTTGCAGCAATCATCAGTTGATGGTGTCCAAGACCACTGTCAAGTACAGTGTTTATTGTTCAAAGGCACCAAATAACAAATGACCACGAACCTAATGTGTTCTGTGCTTCCGAAAGTGTTTGTGGGACTGGAGAATGGCAGAAGCTCATCTAAACAGCAGCAAGAAAAACAGTAAAGCCCTCAAAACATGTTGCCTATGTACTTCAACCACCAGATAATTGACAGGTAGACAAGCAGCCCGTTGGAGATGAGCCTAACCCACAGCACACGTTAGAATCTGCATGGAGACTGGGAAGACTTACACAAAGAGCAGAGACACAGCACAGGCGTGACAACCTCCTGAAGGAGGAGGACGGGATGAGTCCTTTGGAAGATGATGATTTCAAGGGTGTCAAGCCTGCTTTGGCCTGTTTCAGCAGGAGGCTGGCTACCCCTGCCGTCGAGGCCTGAGGGACCTCAGAACAAGTTTGGGAAATAATTTTGATGACATGCATTGACAGCTGGGCCCAGAAATGAGAAGCAGAAAAAGCCATGATAGTTATTGACCTTCCTGCCAGTGTCTGAGGATAACTTCCCACTGCCTGGGCCGGTCAGCAGTCCAGGGCTGGGGCTGGGCACTGCGGGAGGCTCCTTGCTGTGAGATTTGTTTTTCATTTAACTCAGATCCACAGAATATATATTCTTAGTTCGGACCTAAATTAGCAAGAAGCTGAATTTTCTACATATACCATTTGATATTTAATATAAATAATGTGTCTAGTTTTATTTAACGAAACTACTGAGACTCACACTCAAAATGGATTCTGTCTCTAGGCACTAGTACCATTAATGTGTAAATCATTTTGAAATTGCCTTCCTCACATTCCTCTGAATATTGAAAAAAGAATTATGACCCATCTTTATTTGTTAGAAAGTACATTTGATTTTTTGAAAGAGGTTAGTATCTTCCCAAAGGTAAGGAGGAGGGGGATCAAGTTGGATAGCACCACTGGAAAGCCTACCATGATAAGTGACCCAGAATCAGCTCTGTGGTTTTCATCACCAGAGAAGTGGAGTTTCATCACCAGAGAAGGCAGCTGCCAGACAAGCAAGGCAACTGCACTATTTTTTGAAAGAAAGATGTAGAATTCTCTGCTTTAAGGAAGGACATTCATTCACACAGATAAATTCAGGGCGGGGGAGGGGGTGTTCTGTTTACTTAATAACTCACCTAAACAACCACTCTTATGTTACTTTCTAGTATTTTTCCCTATAGATCCCTCTTCACTATAAGCAGTTTATGGGAAGGAGAATGCCCTGCATCTTCCCTGTGCTCACCCGGGGTTTCAGCCTAGCGTGGGGCATAAGCTAGCACCCGACTAAGTCCCAAAACTGAACCCCAGAGAATGCTCTGAACCCAAGTAGGAAACCAAAGACATCTGGGAAGTTGCTGGAAAATCAACATGTTCGTTCACTTTCACTGGCCAGTGGTATGGAACATTGGGGGTGGGTGAAGAGGAGAGGATATAAGCAAATCCTGGAAACAACTGCTGTTTTGTATACAATATTGTCCCTGGAAGTGTCATACATTTTTTATTTTCTGACAATCTGAGAGAGGTGGTCTGCATATTAAAATATAAAGGTGTTAGTGCTGCACTGTTCCCTGCACGTGGAAGGGGAAGTACGGAAGCAAGCACGTGTAAATTAAATTAGAACGATGTTGTACATCGTGCACAGAACTGGTTCTTTGACACTCACCATGTAACCTTGATGCAAGAAAGCAGTTTGATTAGCTCTCTGTAAGAGGGGAAGGAAAAACCCAACCCGAGTTTTGTAAGAAAGGGTAAAAGGGTAGGGGTGGTGGGCTGGGGGAGCGTTAGGTGGCGGGGACATCATCCAATCCCCCCGAGGATGTGAAAATCGACAGCTGGGGTCTTACTAAGGAAGACAGAGAAACGGGCATTGAACAAAACTTAAATGGAGTGAGGATGCGAGAAGCCTTTTATGTATTAGGATGCATTATTTCCTTTAGGCAGACAGAGGTGAGCCACTCCTCTTCAACTTTGTGAAGTAACTGAAGAACCTGTGAACAGTGAAACGGGACTTCGGAAAGTCCCTCTGGCAGCCCGAGGGAGGCTGTGGAGGTCTCCAATGTCAGGGCCTTCACTCTGAATCCGCCATAAGATCTTGTTCGTCTGGTCAATCCATCGAAAAGCAAAATCTGTGCAGAGGCCTTGACCCACGGCTACGTCACCGCAAGTCTCACCCTGAGCTTTGGTCCTAATAATTCCCTTTCTCATAGATCTGACTTCAATAATATAAGAAATCAGAAGACAGCTGTTTTTGTTTTGTTGTTTTAATTCTCTGAAATGTCACAACTAGGAACAAGTTTAGACTGAGGGCCACCCAGACCCTAGAGTAAATGGGAGTGATGAACCTTCCCAACCATTCTTAGCCAGTGGGAACTCTGATCAATAGCATCCTTGAAAAATTAAACCTACAAAATTAGGTTAAAATCTAGTTACTGAACCAGTCCTGGTTGGTGTGGCTCAGTGGATTGGGTGCCAGCCTGCAAACCAAAAGGTCACAGGTTGGATTCCCTATCAGGGCACACGCCTGGGTCGTGGGCCAGGTCCCCAGTTGGGGGGGTAGGGGTGAGAGGCAACTGATGGATGGATCTCTCACACATCGATGTTTCTCTCCCTCTCTTTCTCCCTCCCTTCATCTCTCTTTAAAAATAAATAAATAAAAATCTTTTTAAAAATCTAGTTACTAAACTGGAAAATAGCAAGAAAAGTCTTTATTCTTCTCAATTCTTTAGAACAGAACAAAGGATGCAACTAGCTGACCTGACATGGTTTAAATAACTGCTTCATAAAAACACACAGCTGGCAAAACTGTGAAAGGTTTCATAACTTTCCAAATCTGGACATGGCTCAGACCACTAGCCATCTCAATCTCTCTTTATATTTCATCCCCTCGAACCCCCCCAAAATCTGCTCTTAAATCCTCAATTCACACCAAAAAGAGCAAATAACTAATAATTACAGTAAGTATTCTCTTTCTTAAGGATATAGTCATTTCAGCAAGAAACAATAGTGACTTCTAGCAATTGTGCAATAGAACATAAGACATTCCATAGCTCACTTGTATCAATCTTCTTAATGAAGGTTAATATTACATTTTATAGCATAGAAAACCCCCCAAAAGCCTTAAAAAGGCTAATTGACTTTCTTCTAGTCTATTCTCCAATTCTGCTGACCTCAAGATGACCCACCCCCTTTCTCTGTCAGGCTGCTACAAGATGAAGGCATGGTGAACTAATTACAGAATTTCAGGTTGTACCCAAACTGCTGAAGAACTCAATTCTTAGGGTTTTAAGATTTCCTCACCCCTCCCTATAGAAACCACAGAGTTCCATATAAAAATCCAAATTCCCTGTAATGTGTATTTAATTTCTGGGTATACATCACCAAAATAAGGTAGAAAAGCATAACCCAGAAATTTTGCACTGTGTTGAAATTAATAATCCCAAAGCCTCTTTTTTTGGTACAAAACAAACCACAATATTATTACTAATCAAATTTCTATTACTGGATGAAGACTCTCAACTGTTGACTAATACAGATGCATATTTCTGCTCATGCCTTTACAAAGAAAGACTTACAGCTAAATGGAAATCCTAGCTTTATAGCATCAATCCATTATTTCGTAATAAAGTTCATGGATAGATGACACAAAAGAGACCCATTGTTTTAATCCCACTTTATAATCAGAAAGAAGTGATATACAAAATATAAGCCCAGAAAAGTTATTTATAGAAAATACGATCTGACTTTTCACTGTTTTCCAATAAGCAAGATAAATATGTTCTCATTTGCAATATGGTAACGGCTTTGGGAATGGTCTTCTGAGAAGCAAAATAAAAAGGGATTTAGTATGTGGATTAATCACATGGCTTTTCCAAAGGTCCAAAATGAGACATGTGAAAAGCACTTTGAATTTGCGGTGCCCGCCCACCTCAGCCTCATCCCCTAATTTGGGTTCCTAACTACATCTTCTTCTGCTGGATTGCAGCAACTTGTTTTGAAATTGCAATGTGTTTTATTTGATGCCATTCAATTTAGAGAAGGCAAGTTCTGGAAAGAAACATCTGGCCAACAACACCTGATATAGCCAGAGAAACTATTAATCACTCCTTTGGTTTGTGGAAAATGCCAGGTTCAAAAAACCAAACAGATTCCTCAGTTCTATCCCCGCATTCTCCAAGAGGAAACGGGAGATTTTTCTAACGCTGCCTGGGTGACAAATGCTGTCTGGTTACCAGTGATGTCCCGCGGCTCAGCTGGAGCAACGGCACTTTCAGAATCCGACTGCAAATCATTCTGAGAGTTGCTTGCTTTGCAAACTCCGGATACAAGCTTTAACTGCTCTTCTCTTCACTGCCTAGACATCACTGGCTCATCAACAGATTTTAAAACATTGCAGGGGCGGATTTCTAAAAAAAAGTCTTCACAGGTAGCACGTCTACTTAACCACTACACCGCCCCTTCAAAAGCAGCGGAGAGTAAACACGGAGTAGCCTGGTAAGTCAGGAGACGAGACGAGTTCATGCTGAACTGCCTGAACATGGGCAAAGGCATGGTGTGCGTCACAGGCCCGAAGGGACAAAGCTGATTTTGACTCTCAGGTGTTGTGACTCATAATCCAGTAGTGACTTTTGAGAACAGAGATGTGGCTGCTGCTCCGTGATTCAGAATGCCCTAAGGACACAGAAAAGTCAGGAACACGACAAGAGTTTGCTCTATACTTTCTAAATCCTCTATGGTTTTGAAATTTGTCCCATCTTGCCCTGGCTGGTGTGGCTCAGTGGATTGAGTGCCAGCCTGCGAACCAAAGGGTCACAGGTTTGATTCCCAATCAGGACACATGCCTGGGTTGTGAGCCAGATCCCTGATTGGTGCATGTGAGAGGCAGCTGATCAATGTTTCTCTTCATCTCTTTCTCCCTCCCTTCCCCCTCTCTAAAAAAATAAATAAAATCTTTTAAAAAAGAAAGAAATTTGTCCCGTCTCCTTAGGTTCCTATGATACAGGGTGGAGGGAGTGGATCTGATTTCCCAGGTGGAACTAGGAAGACAGTTCTACAGAACCATGGAAAAAAGTAGAATTATACAACAAAGTAGTCTGAGCAGCCAACAGGACAGGCATTTACTACTCTGTCACACAGAGGACAAAAGAGGAAAACATAAACCCCCACACGCAAAAAAGAAAAAGTATCCACTGCCTTATCACTTTGCTTGTTTTGAGCATTGCTGGGGTTTTTCCAAGTTTTGTTTTCTTCCCCAATTATTTTTCCTCTCTCTTATGTCTACTTCACTGTGCGTGACAAATGAAAGCAAACTCTTAGACATTCTCACACTGCCAGAAATTCAACAAATGACTACAATTCCCAAGGCCCGGAGCCTAGAGAAATACCAGCTGAGAATTAAAATAAGGAGACGGGAAAATCTATAAACAGGTTAATTAGCTGATATGGTACAGTTGAGGGAGGCAGAGCTTTTTGCTGGGTAATAGCCAGGGTGTCCCAGTGGAGAGAGGCTGTCTTCTTAACCAAGGGAGGTGCTTGGGGAACTCTTTTATAATACTTCACAGACAAAAAATAAGCCATAGACATGGAGAACTAAGGCTGGGCATGAAGAATCATGAGGAGCTAGTTCACGAACACCTCAGGAAATACTCTTCTTCTCCAGCCAATCGCTTCTCAGCTTCCAGATCAGATAGAACTTCAAAGAGGGTGAACAGCTGAGGGTTGATCTGATTTACTTCCTACTGACACATCTGAGAAGCCATTTATTACTGCTACTGTGGAAGAATGGATTCCAAACCGTCCCCATTTGGGTGTCTGGCTTCTGGGTGATGCCAGAAGGGCACTTGGAAGCAGCCTAGAGGGGACGAAAACTGGAGTTTGAAAATAAACTAAATGCTCACTCAGAATAGCACAAAAACGTCAGCCTTCATCACGCAGAGGGAGTCCTCACACCTCCCCAGGGACGGGTGTGTGACCGTGTTTCAGTTTGGTGTGAGAAATAAGGGAAGAAAGAACTCTGCTGCTGAGAGACACTTTCCACTTCCCAAGTCTGAAGAACCTTTTCATATTTATTAAAATTTGAAAAGTACCTTCAGGAACTGTTTATTCTACTTCTCAAGTGGGACTGACATGATGAGTGGCTGTGTAGGAATGGCCGGGAGAGTTCCCTGAAGCGTTACTTACAATCGCCAAGATGTGGACGCAGTCCAGGTGTCCATCAGCAGATGAGCAGATTACCAGGCTGTGGTACATTTACCCGATGGAATACTACTCAGCCATAAAAAAGAAGGCGATCTTACCCTTTGCAACAGCATGGATAGATCTGGAAAGTATTATGCTAAGTGAAATAAGCCAGTCAAAGAAAAGACAAATACCATATGATTTTACTCGTATGTGGAATTTAATGAACAGGATAAACAAACAAAATAGAAACAGACTCATAGATACAGAGAACAGACAGCTGCCAGAGGGAGGGGTTTGGGAGGCTGAGTGAAAAAGGTAAAAAGATTAAGCAAAGGAAAAAACTCACACAGACAACACTCTGGTGATTGCCAGAGAGAATGGGGGATGGGGGAGGTAGAAAGGGTAAAGGGGGGTAAATTGGTGATGGAAGGACACTTGCCTTAGGGTGGTAAACACACAATACAATATACAGATGATGTATTTTAGAATTGTACACATGAAAATATGTCATTTTATTAACTAATGTCACCCTAGTAAATTCAATAAAAAATTTTTTTTAAACCCAGGATGAGGTCCCGAAGGAGGCAAGGCAGCTGTAGACATGCTTCATCTCACAGGAAGACACTGCTCACCACGTGTGGCCCGCTGCTGAGGTCCTGGAGTGTCTGAAAAACCCGGGAGTTGTGCTGGGAGCGCCGGGGCCCATGCGACTCTGGGACTGGGCATCCCGTTTCAAAATGTTCAGTGTAAAAGCAATTACATAGAACTGCCCACGATAGCAGCACCCAAACTTACTTAGCATTCCAGGGTCTCAATGCCAGCTCAGTCCCTACCAGCTACGACACCTTGGCACTTTAACCACCGTGGGCCTCAGTCTCCTCGCCTAAGAACAACACCACCTCCCATCTCAGACAGGGCCTGGGGAGAGTCCATGTAAACACAGAGCCAATTCTCTGGCCATGATAACTATCATCATTACCGTAGTCCTATTCATTACATGTATGGTCCTCACAGCACTCTGTCCCTGTGGTCTGGTTTCTCCGAATGGAAAAACAACATCCAGGTGACAATTAACGCAAGTTGCACCCGAGGACCCGTGCCACTTGAAATGCCCAGCTAGGGTTCCTACTGCAACTGAGAGCCTGGGAGGCCATTGGCCCACAGCACCCTCCCTCCGGCTATTAACACCCCACCACACTTGATGTGACATTCTGGAGGTCAGGTATCCCTACTCTCTCACCCAAGCCCAGACTCTGTGACTGCATTGCACTGCCCGTGGAGAATGAATTTCACATACACTGACAGCAACACCGCTTCTTGAAATACCTCCACAGTACCGACTACGGGTCAGGCTTCTGGTTTCATTGCTGATAAATCTCATTCCAGAGGCAACAAGTCACAGCCTGTTTTGGCCTCTGCACTAGGAGACTGCCCTTTACGACTGCAGACAAGCAGACTGTCCTGTGCTTACAGACTGGCGCTGTTCTCCCTCACCTTCATTTGTCCACCTCAGCGGTGACTGGTGCCCTGTGACCTCATGAAGAATAATGGCAGCGAAATGAAAAGCATATGTGTCATCTCTGGGAAGACACGTGAGCAAGGAAATATAGCTGTACCAAGGCTTCGCTGCCATAACTCTTAATATCTCTGTGCAACTGGAAATGATAAAAAAACCTTCATGATTAATATTTTAATAGAACTCCCACCACCATGAGAGAACAGAACAAAGGAATGCACAGCTAAAGAGCCCTTGCATCGATAAATACGGAACCCTTAAAGGGCTACACTAGCCCACTAATCATTTCCCAACTGACCCGAATCAACTTTCAGAGAGAAAAATGTAAGTCATACAGGCCTAGGAGACGAGAGGATGGCTCGTTGGTTTCTCCCCCAGCTGCTTTCTAATTCCCCTCACCGATTTCCAATGCCTCCGGTCAGTCAAAGAAAGAACTGCCAAAGATAAGCTGGCCTTTGACATCCCTGCCTGCAGCCACTACCCAAGCTGCCCGTGGGCTTGGGGACGGAAAGCAAAGCTTGTTGTGCTCCCCTTGGTGAGGCCCAGCCAAGTTCTAAGTTCCAACTTCCAGGAGGTAAAAGGGAAGCTCTTTCAAGCCAAGCCCAGTTTAGAACTTCTCTCCATTTCTTCCAAGGATGCTATGCCTTCTCCTGATCCCCTTCTGCCCATGCAGCCCAGTTCCCATGATTTTTCTTTCTGTTCACTCGTGGGAGTGCTGAAGCATAGGCTAAGACAATTCGGTGATGGAGGTCTCAATTACAATTGCAGTAACAATGATCCTTGCCTACTCTCTCTGTCTCTCTCACACACACACCACTGAAATTTGATTTCTCCCTATAAACGTCCATATGTCTCTCGGCCTAGCGGTGTGTTGTGATGACCTGTGTTTGTGATTTTCGTGTGCATAGCTTATATCCCACAAAGTCAATGACCACGCATTTTGTGTGTGCATACATGTACCTGGCACACAGTGTGTGCTTTATACATGTTTAGGGGGTACATGTTAAACCTAGAGCTTACATTCAGGCAGAGTGCTGATGCAGAGCTGTAATCGCAGATCTAACATTTGTGTTTGATTTCCCAGGGACTATCATTAGGAAGCAGTCTCATGGGTGATAGACTAGGCTTCAAGGTTTAGGATTTAGGAAGAATTGGCAAGTTGATACCCACCTCTGAAAACTCAGCCTGGTGGCCTACAAGCTGACTCTCACAGGCATCCAACCAAGACCAGCCCCTAGCACTAAGCCCTTGAACAAAGACGGCTGAAAGAATCCTGTACCTTCCAGTTTGCTTCACTCATGTGCTGGGAAGTCCCAAGTTCCCATAAATGGAAAGGAATAACCCAGTAGATTATTATCTAGAAAGAGCAGAGGAAAAATGATTTACCTGTCTAACCACATTCACTAGCTTAGTGAAAAAGCTCTTATTTTTAATCCTTTTAAGCCAGGTACTCTGTATAATATTAAGAAGCATAGTTCTGAGTCTGTCATTGTCTGTTACATTGCCCCGGCCCCTCAATGCTCTTGGAGAGATCCAGTCAAGGTATAACTTGCTTTGTACTCCTGCTGGGCTTTATTGAAAGCCTTCTTCTCACCCTCACTAACTGAAGCTCTACAGGTGTTCGTCAGCAGTGCATGGTTTGGCAAGAAAACCTAGGGACATGGCATCCTTTCCCTCTCTCTTCCTTCCCAAGACACACAAACATTTTACTGAGAGCATTAATTTCCAAGACGGGAAGGCTGCATTGATTTGGCAGGGAGGGGGCAGACAGGGTGACTAGGGTACAGAGACTCCCAGAATTAATGGCATCTTTGTCCTGGAGTTCTGGGAGCTAAATTGACATTCAGAAAACAGGGGAGTTGGGCTCCGCTCACAATGGTGACTGCACCATCTGGTTCCCAATTAGTTGTTTTTAGCTAAGTTTTCAGTTAGGTTTGTTACAAATCTAAGACACTTCAGTGTTTAGTTTAAACAAACGGGCTCACCCAGCATTTTAAAAACTCAGTAACACTTTCCTTTCCTTGAAAGACTAAAATGCTTTACAAAATTACACTGGGTCGAATGAGGTATTTTCCCAAAGCCAACCGCCTTAAGGATATTACTGAATAATTTCTCACCAGATAAACTAGGTTACTGCTGAAATAGTACAGATGTGTATTTTCAAATCTTTTCCTAGACCAAGGGTTACTTTATATCCAGTATTTAATAAAAATCAAGAACCACTAATAATAGATTATTTAAAAGCTTATGAGTCATATTTCAGAATGGTTTTGTCTGTTTTGCTATCTTTCTCTGTCAAAGTTAAGTGCTAAAGACTCATCTGAGAGACAGTTCATTTAACATTGCAGAAGAGGAAGCAAAGCCCTTGATTTCAGAACCCCCGTCCAGGGTCTCTTAGGCCACCAGAGCATGTCTGGATGCAGCCCATTTAATCTTTGTTAACCAAAGCTATAGCTAGCCACTTCTGGTTACTGTGAGATTTACATAAGAATGGATGGAAAGTCCTTTCCTTATTAGTACATACCATCATTTCCCTCAACACTGCCACTGGGAGAGAAACTGTGGCTGGAGACTACCAGCCTGACCTTTAACCTTGCCTATTTCACAGAGGAGTAGGGAGGACACCGATGGGTCTAAATAAGAACATCTTGGCAACACTGTTTCACGGACGCATATATGCCACACAAAAAAAGATTATAAATCCTTTTCACAAACTGCCATCCACCCAATGCTGATGAGACACAATGACAGCAGGGAGCTTGGTAACTTAGCATTTATAATGTTAATTTTGATTTAAGGTTCCATAACTGCTAATACAAGTTTCTGTCAATCTGTCCATGCACACGCAAATTCATGCATTTGTGTGTCATCTGTCTATCACTATATTCACTCATCTCTTTCTCTCTGAAAGGGTGTTAATTCAAAAGACAGCCAGACACAAAATGGTAAGATTCTGAACTATAATCCTGCTGACTGTTTTCACTAACATTGTAAACCTCAAGAGTCCCCAGCAGGCTCAGCTGCAGCCTTTGTCTTCCCAGTTGTGTCCCTAAAACTTTCCTGATTAGAACACAAGAAACAAAGACTCTGAAGCCCCAGTTTTGGGTTCAAGTCCTCGGTCTACCAGTTACTAAGCCACAGGACTCAGGGAAGCTCTTCCCCTTCAACCACCCACAGATCCTCCCCTGTCCTTATGTCTTAGGGCCTAATTCATGAACTGAGCAGCACAGGTAAGGGACTCAGAACAGTGGCAGGCACATTTTAGGGAAATGCTAAAGAAGTTAGCTCATTTATTCTGTGTGCCAACTCTACCAATTCTCAAATATTTGTTTTTATCATGGTACTATCATGTTTTTAAAGTTTTAGGTGTGATGAGGAGAGCATAGTTATTCTAGGCAAACATGAGAATATATTATTCACATGACCCAATTACATTAAAGTAAATGAATCCTTTCCCTCAACTCATTACATGCAGATAAGTGTGCTCACACTGGAGGCATTCGACGTTTGAATATTGAATAAACATAGCTTTTCTCAAGGCAACACTCAAAACTCACAGAGATTTCCATATAACCTCCTGTGTACAACATAGGACTAGATATATAGCCAATACAGAATTTTATTTCTGTAGCAAATGCTAATAAAATCTTAAACCATAAATAATAGTGTTTCCTCCATCACCATCCCCAACCATATATCACGATTCCGAATTAGCAACAATCCAGTAATAAGGGACTGGGGAGGTCACTAATAGTGGAACTGCCCAAACAGCACAGGATGTTACTTACAAGGCTGAGGCTCAGACGCCACAAGTGTCTTAATAAGGTCACATTAGTAGGTCACAGGACCCAACTTCCCACCCCAGAGCTCCTTATTCTGCATCCAGTACTCTTCTGAATACAACTATATTCCAAAGAACGTACACAAAGGAAGCTTAATTCAGGAAGCCTAGCAGACATGAGAGATTTGATATTACGCCCATCGTGACCATAGGGGTCTTGTATAACATAGCCCCGATATTTGTCCACTCTCGTCTTCTCATACCTCTTCCTATTTCACTGTCACGCTAAAACACACCTGCATGCATCCAACAAACACAAACAGACAGCAGGTGCCTTAACAACAGGAAACCATCCTTATCAATCTCCACCGCAGAATACCTGACACACAGCAGGCTCTTGGTGCATTTCTATGCACTTGCTAAATCATCCTAACTCCTCCAAATTCTCTTACACACGAGTGTTTTCAAGCATTTAGAAACCGATCTCATGTTTCACCAAGACATCTTTTTCCCAGATCATTATCCCTAGCTTCTATAACGACTACTCAAGTATCACATGGATCCCAGAGTGTTCAGCCTTGGCTGTCTTCTTCCACTGGAAGGACACCTCCTGTGGTCAACATCTCTGTTAAGTTTTGGAGACGCCAGTCCAACCTTAGTGCTGGGCAGAAGGAGGCAGGGCTATTCATTCCTTGCAGTGAAACGACACCCAGACACTGTTCTAAAGAGTTGTTTGTTAGGTTGCCACTCTCCCTCTCCTGACTTGCTCAGTTTATTTCAGGGTGTTACATTTGTCCCT
>PVIA01016120.1:0-20105 GCA_004024845.1 Tonatia bakeri | reverse complement strand
TTTCTTTTAATATCTGTTTAAATAAGTTCTCAATTTGTTGCTTTTCCTCTTCCCCTTCTGGTACCCCTATAATTCGGATGTTGGAACATTTAAAGGTGTCCTGGAGGTCCCTAAGCCTCTCCTCAGTTTTTTGAATTCTTGTTTCTTCATTCTTTTCTGTTTGGTTGTTCCTTTCTTCCTTCTGGTCCACTCCATTGATATGAGTCCCAGTTTTCTTCCCCTCACTATTGGTTCCCTGTGCGTTTTCCTTCATTTCTCTTATCGTAGCCTGCATCCGTTCATCTAATTTATGTCCAAAGTCAACCAATTCTGTGAGCTTCCTGATCAACAGTGCTTTGAACTGTGCATCTGGTAATTCGGCAATTTCTTGGTGACTTAAAAAAATTGGTTCTGGGGCTTTCAAATATGTTTGAGCCATCTTTTTAATTTTCCTTTGGTTTGGATGCGGCTGTTTCGTAAGGGTGGCGGAGCCTTAGGAGTTCACGGGGCGGGGCGGGGCACCCCAGTCGCTGGGTTGTGACGTTGTCTGTGGGGGTGGGGTCTGAGAGGGAACAATGGCACCTGCTCCGCTCTCTCTAGGACTTCCGTTCCCTCCACTGCCTCCCACAAGCAAACTGGGCCCTTGCTGTGCTGGCTCCCCGGGCAGGTGGGCCTGCGCACTTTCTCGGACTCTGTGGGCTTCCCCGAGAAGTCTCCTGTGAGGCTGGGAGAGTCTCCCGGCCTCAGTTCCCAGACGGGGCTCTTAAGCTTTGAAATGCAGCGGCACTGCCCGTTTTCGCTTAGTTTGTGCGCAAACGTGTGGCTGCGGACAGCCAGCTGCCCTGCGCCCCTCACTGGGTCTGCTAGTCAGCTCCGCGCTTCCGCGCCCAGGGTCCGCCACCGGTCGTCCGCTGCTATCTGCGCCCTGCGCGCCCGCGCCAGCCAGCCAGCGCCTCTTCCTGCCGGGAACCCTCGACCCCACTTCGCAGGCCTCCCGACTCCGCCACTCCTTACCGGTCTGGATGTACTGGAGCCCGACTTCTGTTCAATTAATTTCCCTCTGTTCTGGTTGTTAATTGTTTCTCAATCTTTGTTGTCTTCAGTCTTGATTGCGCGAGGAAGCCCAATGCGACTGCCTATGCCTCCATCTTGGCTGGAACTCAGATCTCTCCCATTTTCAATATTATCACTGATGATAATTTCATACTCAAATCTGTTAAGACAAAATTGCTCATCTGTTTTAATCTTCTACTAAGTTACACTGTGCCCAAACTTTCTAACATCTATTAATACTTTGAGAAAATTTCATTATGGAATAATTTTATGAGGAAACAAGACTCAGTGAAAAGAGCATGGAGTAAAATAGATCTTGTTCAAATCCTAATGTCATCCAGTCAGTTCCTTGCTGGGGACTGGCCCAACTCTGGCACCATCTGGGATTGGACCTCCAGGCTCTTGATTCTTGCAGGAAGGAAATCAGGAATGAATGAGAATGAAAGAACAAAAGCAAATTTCATTCAGGAAGAGAAAAAAATGCTAGGACACGTGTTCCTGGAGACAGGACCAGAGCTTGAGCCTGAGACTGGCAGCCACCACCTGTTGCCCCACTGGTTGCAAGTCTCACGGGTTTCTACTGTGTACGGAATAAAAGTACACATCGGGGTGGATGTGAGTGAACTTGTGAGTTAGTTGCACTCTGGGTCAGTCAGTTCTTGGAATTTATAGGTTTTCAAGGGTGGATTGTTCCTGAACGTTGTGGCATCAAATTCTGACTCTGCCTTCTGGTTGGGAGGGGGTCCTGTTCCCAATATGGTCCATTCTGGGAAGTGTCATGGTGCCGCTCCCCCTCAGTCTCCCTTTTGTGTGTGGTGCCAGTTTTCATTACAATAATGGTGTAAGGAGTCTTGGAGTTGGTCCTCTGGTCAATTTTTCCTCCATCTTGTGTTGTTCTGGTTTTAGCCAATCCTTACTGTTGACTTTTGTGACCACTGCAGTTGCAAGTGTTTCCTGCCATAAACTATTCCCCTTTCTTCATGTGTGGAGGTCAGGGCTCTGGTGAGAGGACCTAGTGGCCTACTGGCCTGTGATATCTGGTGCTACCTCTGTATTCCACTTGTTGGGAGTTTTCCCTAACTTCTTTCTATCCTGAGTGAAGGACTTGCTATTTTCTACCTGTGAAAAATAATAATTGTGATGAAAAAACATACAGATGTTCAATGAATCATATTATCAATCTAAGAATTATAAATTAAATAAGTAAGGTACTTGTATAATAAAAAATTAGAATTCTTGATAGAGGTTATAAACAAACAGAAATTCTTAGCCACTCATATGTTACTATTTCAGAAGAGATGTTGGTATAAAATACCTGTGATTTATCTACAATTTAATCCAAGGAGTTGTGCCATATCTAACATGAACAAGGCTAGGCACTTGAAAGATATAAAAATTATAAACACAGTCAGAGTATAAAATGTGGTTCTTGCTTTTAAGAAACTCATGGACTAGTTTGACAGCCAAGCAATACATATTGAAACAATCATTGAATAATTGAAGGTATGTTATACCAACAGCTACTATTTATTGAATGCCAAGCATTGTTAGATGTCTTATAGACATTATTTATCATCTTATTTATCATCTCAAGCTAACCCTACAAGGTAGATGTTATTATACTCATGATACAGGTAAGGAAACTAAGTTTCAGGGAGGTTAAGTTAACTAGCAAAAGTCACCCAACAAGTAGGAATAACAGTGATAGCCAACACTTATGAAGTGTCTACAGTGTCTGTCTTCAGTGGAGACACAGTGATGGATCCAGTTTCTGAGCACAGGAGAGGTGACTGATGGCCAGTTTTGCTCTCTGTAGTCAGAGGTCTAAAAGGTGCATCTCATGGCTGCCCCATCCTCTCAGTTAGAACAGAGCCGCACTTCTAACTCAAAGTTTGTGCAGAACACGCAGGGACTTATCCTTTGCTTTACCATTGAACAGACTGAGATTCATCAGAGAGCCATACATAGAAGCTGGCCTTTATGTGTTTTTAGAACAAAAGCTTGTTTAGAACTACCTGTGGGGTCATTATACCTGCCTATCCTGGCTAATTCTCATCTCTATTTTCACAACATAGTTAGTAACCGGGGTGTGGATTCATTGAGAATACTATCCAAGCATCAACATACCCCTTGGTTAGATGTCTGCCTGATAAGTCTAACAATAACTATAATGGGGCAATGAGAAAAGTAGAATGAAGTTCTATATTATTTATGAAATTCTTTTGTTGAGAAATTGCCACCCCTGATTTATTTCATCATCATTGTATCTGTAGATGGAAAATGTTTTCCTTATGAAAGTTACCTATATAATCCACATGCATTTGATGTAAAATATTTAAACATATATGAAACAGAAAATGTATCAGTATTCTTTCAAAATTCTCATATATCCTCCTGGCTGCATTTGCTAGGGGGAAATACAGAAAATAACCACAGAGAAGGGAGAATTTTGATCGATGAAGGAGAGCCTTAACAAGTGGTCCCATTCCTGGAACTTTTTACAACCACACTCAGTGATGTCCACAGCAGTTCTCACCATAGGCCTGGAGGGCACCTGCCTGCAGGGAACTCTTCAAAGATGAGCTCTAATTTTTGGCTACTTGCATCAATTTAGCTTTCCCTTCATGACGCAGATTATTTTTGGTATAATAAATAGGAAAATAAGTAAATATCAAAGCAGCACTTCCCAAGTGTGTTCCTTAGAAAATTTGGGTTATAGTATATTTAATTAGTATTATTCAAATGATAAAATTCTAAGAGCAAATAAGGATGTGAAAAAGCAGATTGTTTTAAACACAGTTAAACAGTTGTCTTGAGTGCAGGATTATATTGAGCCTTAATATCATACATAAGTTAAGACTCTCTAAGCAAGTCATATGTGTAGCATTTATAAATATTTTTATACACATATTTATATATAGCCTATGACTCTCTAGCAAGTCACACACACACACACATATGCATATATAGAGTCTATTATTTATCTGCCTATTCTAACATGTTTCCCCATGAGCTCCTTTTACAAATAACATCTTATGGAAGACATGTATAATCTATATACATTGTATATGGTTTAGTCTGGGCACTTAAGGCTAAAAGTCTCACTTCTGAGAACTGACAGCCTTCTGGAATTTATGTCTGTGTTTTCTAAGTCTAACATCCTTGTATGCACTAGTTTGAACCAGCAGGATGTCAATCAATGTAGGACACATTCATCAGGGAGCTGTCATAGAAACAGGTCAAAGAAATTAGAGGACTGTTGGAGTATCATTAAGGAGAGATGCCTGAGTCAGGCAGACTTACCCAGCAATTACAGCTAATAATGTGAGGCTCAGGTTGGGCAGAGCAGATAAACACACCCCTGGAAAGCACAGGTAAACACAGCCCTGGTGAGAAGTGCCTGAAGAAAGACTGTTTGGCTAGGACCTGCCACTCCTTAAAAAATGACCACAGAGACTCCTTTTGACTGGGAGTGTCACCCTGCCCTACCCAGATCCATGACCCAGAAGAATGAAACTAAGGCAGCTGAATGGGCTCCCCGCCATGGCTGCAAAAGACAACCTGTCAGGACTAGCACATTCTTGTGCCATCTCTTGGGACTAGGCCCGAGCAGCACACAGTGCTAACCACCTAGACCTCCTCCCCTGCACAACTACCAGCTCCACAGGTTCTCATGTTTGCCTGGTTTGGAAGAGAGCTGATTCTGTTCTAATGCAGAGGCTCCAGGTTCCCTTGCCAGTGACTGTAACTAAGAGGCCCCAAATCCCAATCACTCAGCAGAATTTGGAACATCTAAATTGTAAATACCCTACAAGAAAAAGTGAATTTAAAAAAATTGCTGTACTACCTACCCCTAAGGTACATTCCTGAATAGAACTGAGAACATAATCAACTGAAAGCTTCCTGTTACAGAGGACCAATGAGGTGGGGTGAAATGAAACCAGGTGAGAAAGATATGATAGAAAGTACTGAGTCAATTTGAAACAGTCTTTAAGATTAAATAACGGACTCGTTCACTCTTTCTCTCATCTATGTGTTTTACAAACATTTATAGGGACCTCCATGCTACATCTCAGAGAGACAGAAATGAGAATGGAATAGTTTCTCTTCTCACGGGATCATGTCAGTCCAGCTGTTTTTCCCACACTGGAATGCTTGTGAATCATTTTGCACACTGGTTTAAAATGCAGATCCCCGGCCACAACCCCACAGAGTCTCATTTGGTTAGGTGGGGGTGGATTCTAGGAGTCTTCATTGTTTTTTATGGTGATTATGATGCCTGTGGTCTTTGGGCAGCAGGTGAACGCAGATCAGCACATAACCGCCAGAGGGCTCTAGTGAGTCTGTTCTGAATGGACTGAGTGGGTGAGAGTTCAGGATTTCTTTCCAGTCAGGCAAACCTGAGTTCAGACTCAGGCTCCATCACTATCTATTTGACCTCAGGCAAATGACTTGACTTCTTTAATACCCAGTTTCACTTGAAATAAAATGAGAATAATATTTCCTATCCCTTGGGATTACTTTGAGAATAAAGTGAGTTAATATATGTCTGGCACATTGTGTGGCACATAATAGATGCTCAATACATAGCTGTAAAAATAATAATTATTGCTATTGATGGTGTTATCATTACCATAATGATTCAGCAGAACTAAGCTATACTAATCAATATTAGTTAAATACAAATATATTAATATAAAACCGCATAATTCATGTTATTAATCATATTAATTACAATATAGATTAATTATATTAACACACATAGTCAACAGAGATTATGACTAACAAATTCAAGAAAGAAATTCATACAATAACAGAGCAGTGAAGGCATGCATTTCCTGAAGGGTGAGATTTACCATCTCCCTTGCATGTTAATTGTATATAAAAATCTTAATCACAATGTAGAATTGTAATAATTTGACTAAGAAAAAGATGGAAATGGGGGAGTGGTGTTGAAACCACAGAGAAGAGAGAGAAGTGGCTCCTCTGCTTTACATAGCTCCATAATATATGCTCACACACACTTCTATAATATACACTATAGTTTAAACTGTATAACTACAGTTATGTATGTAGTATACATAAAACTGAATGGTTTTATGTAAACTATATAGTTTATGTGTACTATACATATAGTACTCTTGGCATGGACAAATGCATAATCCTATGGCAAGAGCATATACTTTGGAGTTAAACTCACTTTGGCCTAAATTTTGCTGTTGTCTCATCCTAGAAGAAAACAGCAAATCAGCAGAGAGAGTGTTTTCTAACAGGATTTGAAGAGCTTTATTTTGCAACAATAGTAGTAGGTGGGAGGTCTCCTGCAAAATGACCCCCCTCTGTTATTTTTGCAGTTGTTGCTTATTTGTTGTTTTTAAACTCAAGTAGTTTCAAAGCCAAATAGGAAATGTATGTAATCTTTTTAACCCCATAATTTGTTTCCAATATTTTCTATTTGAAAAATATTTTTTTCTTATAATAAATACTGGACATAGAACATTTAGAAAGGAGGAAAATCCTTTAAAATGAAAAAAACAATCATCCACCCAAGTATTCACCATTCAGATGTAACCATAATAAAATTTGGTGCTTTGTCTTTTTTCCCCTTTTATAATTTGTTTTCTCATGAGTTCAAAATATGTGCACATGCCCTGGTGGCTTGGGTCAGTTGGTTAGAGCATCACTCTGGGCAGTGAAAGGCAGCCAGTTCAATTCCAGGTCAGACCACATTGCCGATTCAGTCCCTCACGGGGGAGCCTGTGGGAGGCAACTAATCAATTTCCCTCCCTCTCTTTCTCTTTCTATCTCCCCCTCCTCCCTGCCTGCCCTCCTTTCCCTTTCTCTCTCTCTAAAAATCAATGTTCTCAAGTGAGGAGACATATACACAATTTATGTACATTGCTTTTCCTTACTAGTATATAATAGGAATTTCACATATCACGTGTAAAAATAATACTTGTTACCTAAATTATTTCATTCTTCCTCATCCATAATTTATTTTATCAATCTCTTATTTTGGTAAATTTCACTTTTCTAAGATATAAGAAATATTTTCATACATGTTACCTACATATATTATATTTCTTTTGGATAGACTCCTGAAAATAGAATGACTGAGTGAAACGTATGAATATTTTTAAATTTTTTGTTTTTAATATTTTATTTATTTATTTTTAGAGAGGGAAGGGAGGGAGAGAGAGAGAGAGAGAAACATCAATGTGTGGTTGCTGGGGGACATGGCCTGCAACCTAGGCATGTGCCCTGACTGGGAATCGAACCTGCGATGCCTGGTTCGCAGCCCGCGCTCAGTCCACTGAGCTACACCAGCCAGGGCCGAATATTTTAAAATTTTTAAGACATGCTAAAAATTTCTTTCCATTAAGGTTGTGCCAGTGCTCACTCCCACCATCAGAGGAAAAATATTAATTTATTCATAACTAGAGTTATTAAATCTATCTTGATTAATATATTGGCAATTATATTTCTTTTTCTGCAAATTACATTTCCTTCTTTTGTCCAATTACCTATTGGACACTTAATTGACACTTTCTTCTTTCTTTCTACTGAAAAGTTACCATTTAGATTTTTCATGGGACGAGTCTTGAATAATTAAGTTTATTACTTGTTAAAGCACAACTAGAAGTGTGTTTCCCCTCTCTCCCACAGTACTGTTATAGAACATTACACCATACTTCACACTGGGAATTCTCTTTGATGACAAAAATATTAATATTTCCTTTCCTAGGCAGACCCCAAATGTGGCAGCTTTTAGCAGCAGCGTGCTGGATGCTTCTTCTTGGCCCTCTATATGGTTATCACAAGAAAGGAAGCACCGCAAATCCTGAAGCTAATATGAATATTGTAAGTCATCCATTAAGGAAAAAAATTAAGATAAGGATTTATTCAGTCATCATTATTTTAGACATAATTGATGTGATTGTCTAGTTTTCAACAATTCTGAAAAGACAGAATCTGTGCCTCCTTCCCTGTTCCTTGACATGACTAACTAATCCAAGGGTTGAAAGACCTGATTCAAGTTGGGGAAGTTAATACTCCCTCTCCTGGTAGTTGAGCTCCCATCTCGCAGTGGCTTACTGAAGAAAATGTTCATGAGTTCATTCATACGACAGAGTATCCTTGAGTTCTTCCTGAGGTTTTGTTTCTAGAGCAGTTTCTGTGATTTGTGAGCTATATCAGTGTACTCTTTTAGTTTAGTAAGCTAGAACTGGCTTTGGTTTGCTCTTAACCAAAAGTATCTTAGCACACAGGAATTCATACCAGAAGTCGGATCGAATGAAACAGAGTGATAGAATGGAACAGTGCTGTGAAGGAAGGAAGGGAGGGAGAGAGGAAGGGAGGGAGAAAGAAGACAAATGACTGGTATTCACTGCAGACTTTGTTGCAATGGGACACTCCGTACTCCTGCGGACACTGTACAACACTGATGTGCTTGCCCGCACCTGTTTATATTCGAACTTTAAGAACGGAGCTATCAAAGTTTTAAAGTTAGTGTATTGTTTCTCACTCCAGTGCACCCAGCAGATACCCCTAAACTTCTACCACACTGCTGAGCTCACAATCTATAAATATATGCCCTCAATCCAAATTCTCCTTTTTCTCCCATGTTCACACACATTTTATTCTTTCAGATCTGAATACTTTTTGGCTCTTAATTATTCTATAATGATCATAAGAGTAATAAACATTAGCCCTGGCTAGTGTGGCCCATTTGTTTGGAGCATCATCCCATAGACCAAAAGATCACAGGTTCAATTCCCAGTCGGGGAGTGTGCCTAGATTGCAGGTTTAGTCTGTTCAGGGTGCTACAAGAAGCAGCTGATCAGCTTCTCACACATCGATGTTTCTCTTCTTCTCTCTCCCTTCCTTCCCCTCTCTCTAAAATTAAAAAAAAAAAAAATGTGTTCTTGGGTGAGGAGAAAAAAAAGAGTAATTAACATTATGGATCACTTAGATTGTGCCAGGCACTGTTCTAGACTCTTTGTGTATAATCCTCACAACATATCTGTGAAGAGCTACCATTATTATTTTTGTCTTAGAGTTGAGGGAAATGAGGCAGAAGAAGGTTAAGTAATTTTCCAAAAGTTCCATAGCTAGCAAGAGGAAGAGTTGGAATTCGGTGTCATACTGTGAGTCTCTAGAGTCTGTACCCATAACTACTGCTTCATATGGTCCCATAACATATACACACCTCTTGTGTGCCTGGCATGGTCAAACACATAATCTTGTGGTAAGGGCATGCTTTTGAGCTAAAGTTACTGTGGCTTTAATTTTATCTTTATCTTTTCTTATTTGTACAATCTCAGACAGATGGTTAATCTTCCGGCAGTTCAGTTTTCTCAGCAGCAAAAATGGGTAAAATTTTATCTTAAAGGCTATTTGTTAAGATTAATAAAACAGGAGGTATAAACCATCTTCTCTGCAATAAACAGTAGTTCCCCTCTTTCTTGTATATCTGTGGTTGGGATATCTTTAGTTTACCCCTCTAGATCCACTGTATTCTTTTATACTGTTTGAGTTATTGCCTTGGCCCCCTCCATGAGGTCACCCTAGCCAGGCCATCTCCCTCTGCTAAAGGTCACAGCTCTCTCAGTGTGGTCCTCTCTACCTGACTTTCTGGTTCTGTTCTGGTAATCACTTCCTTTCATCTCCTTCATGGTAAAAGTTCAGTGACAACTCACTTGTTATTAGCCATAGGGTATTGCACAATCATCTGTGGTTTCCCTCATTATGACCATATAATTTCTTATAAACAATTTTTGAGAACGAACTGGGGTGCATTAATAATACCAGGCCAAGCAAAACAAAATAATACAGTCACCCAACCTTGCCTCACTCATGCCTCTGCTGTATCTATCCCCCTTTAAAGCCCTCTTCATGCTATCCTGATTTTCCTGTTTTATTTTGTCTCAAAACACAGAGGAAGGTAGACTGTGATTTAAAGTACTATATTGCAATGAAGGTATAGAAATCAAGAGACTGCATCATGAACATATATATTTTTCTTTCCTCTTTTCAGAGCCAAATTATTTCTTACTGGGGTTATCCCCATGAAAAATATGATGTTGTGACAAAAGATGG
Source organism: Tonatia bakeri (assembly GCA_004024845.1). Taxonomy (NCBI): domain Eukaryota; kingdom Metazoa; phylum Chordata; class Mammalia; order Chiroptera; family Phyllostomidae; genus Tonatia; species Tonatia bakeri. The sequence goes on along the minus strand of PVIA01016120.1, from coordinate 9,974 downwards.
TTATATCCTCGGAATTTACAGGATTCCTCATGGAAGAGGGTGTTCAAGAGCAGGTAGGATTAATCTTGTTATGAAAGGCATAATGTCTAAGGTAGACATTCCCAGATGTGCTGGGAGCAGCAAGGCAGCTTTTGTTGTGAAATGGAGCCCAGTGTCTTCTCCTAGAGACTCTCCGCCTCTACCACGCCCTGCCATCTGTGTAACCCTTTGGAATTTTTAAGGCCTCTTACATACACTGTTTATTTAACCTTTTATTTCTCATTTTGTCCTCTTTCCTAAAAAACACAAAAAAGGAAACTCAGTCTTACTCTAGAGATACCACTTTCCAGCTTAAACTAGAAACCTAGGAGTCATTTTGATAATTCTTCATCCTTAGCTACTAGATATATAGCCAATCACCAATATTGGTCTTCTAAATTTCTTTCTTATTTGCAAAATTCTTTCCACTTCAAGATCACTCACATCTAGGCTTATACATCATTATCATCTTTGGCTTTACCTACTACAATAGCTTTCTAACTGGTATTACATCAGTTGTAATTAGTCCTCCATCCAAGCCAGTGGGATTTCATTTTTAAAGTAAATCTGTCGCTACTAGTTCTATACTTAAAATGAATAAATGGGCCATTTCTAGCTCCCTGCAATATAGGCTGATATCTGTAGAGAGGAGGGAGATTCATTTGGCAAGAATTCTTTACTTGTTTTCTGATTTTTAGCTCCCTTTGTTCTTTGGAATGTTGTATAACAAACACTGTAATATCAGAAGGGTTAATTATTTAAGGAGAAAATCTCAACTTTTAAAAAGAGGGAGCAATGAAATGGTGATAACTTAATAGAAACATCCATTCCCACCCCCAAATAAATCTATTTTCTTTATAAATACTCACGAGAACTTTGTTTCCACAATCTTTTATCTCATGATCTCTGCCAGGAAGCTGGCAAAAGGCATGAGATGGAAAGCTGTCTCCACAATGAGAAGCTGCCTGAGGGCTCAGATCAGAGAGGGACTGTGACTGCCATTTGGAGAATTAGTAATACCTCTTCCTTCTGTCTTCTGGAAAGCTGGGTAATGGACACAGCTCCTTGCTTTCAGACGGCTGAAGGCTCTCTGAAAGTCCTGTCTGGCCTACCCAATCTCGGAAAGCTGGTGGAGCACCAAAAGTTACCTGAGGGAGAGTCCTGAGGTAGCAACAGAGCATTCCCCCACTTCCTTTTTTTTTCTTTCTCAGTCAGATTGTTCCAATTTTACATTATGAATAGGATTTTTATATTAAATTAACAATTTTACATGGCATAACATTTCACTTAAAACTTTGAATATTGCTGTCTGAAAGAACAAATTAAATTAAGCAATGTGTATCACATCTAGCATAGTGCCTGGTATTCAACAAATGGCATTTTTATGGTTTTTGTTATTATTTGGAGAAAAAGTTAGTTTTATTATAAGTTACTTCTTGAGAAATAAAATGTCATTAATATAAATAACAATAGAGCAAATATTTATTGTCTTGGACAGTTTTATGTATTTAATTCTAATTAATTCTTATGAGTCTACTATGAGATAATGTCATTATTACCCATTATGCAGGTTAGTGAGCTGAGATAACCACAAAAGAGTGATTACAAAGTAGAATAGATTTTGAACCAGGGCAATCTGAATCCAACACCTACAGAACAACACAATACATTATATATAATTCAAATTTTACAAAAAGAAAAACAAGACGTAGAGAAGATAAATAACTTGCCCAAGTAAGTAGTTCTGAAAGGACTTGAACCTATCTTTGCCTAGTGCCAGATTTCATCTCGTAACGTCTCTTCCATACTACAGGAAGTCAGGAAAGAGAATTCTCTTGTGGACACTGAGAAAGTAGACTTGAAATTCATGTTGCCCATGTTTTGCAGCTCCAAGGCCTGTTGTTTATTTGCAACATGGCTTAGTTGCGTCTGCCACTAACTGGATTTGCAACCTGCCCAACAACAGCTTGGCTTTCCTGCTGGCAGATACTGGTTATGACGTGTGGATGGGGAACAGCCGGGGAAATACCTGGTCCAGAAAACACTTGAAATTTTCACCCACATCACCAGAATTCTGGGCCTTCAGGTAAGGAGATACATAGTAAAGAATACAATGTGTACTTGACTCATATATATGGATGAACACTTCAATTTTTCCCTTTCTGTACAAATGCATACAATGAAATCTATAGGAAGGAAACAAATATTTTTCCTTTACCCAGGCTTTCTTCAACAGCTCAGAAAAAATGTCCTTATTATTGCATTGATGTTTGTTTCTAACACCGCACTTGCTGGTATGGGGGCGGGGCGGTGAAGACATGCATGCATGTGCATATGCAAATTATATATATACAAAAAAATCAAAATGCAAAGGTCAGCCTTAGGAAAAGGTTAATTCCAAGACTATCTCTTCATCCACGTGGACTCCAAAAGAAGCTGATGTGATACTCTTATGAAAGAGGAAAAACTGAAACTGATTGATAGCTGGGACCAGAAATAGGTTCTCATTGAAAATCCTGAGAACCAGACATTCATGATATGCCAAGGGTGAGCCTAATCCTGTGTGTAGATGATACTGAAATGTTTACTCACTGAGTGGTGAAAGATCTCTGCCCTCCATAGGGTGCAGCATGGAAATCTGCCCTAGGCGGTAGGTTTTGGGGGAAATAAGGAGAAAGCCTGATCGTGGGATGATTCAAGAGCAGAGTGTTGCCACCAGCCTTCCCTGGGGCACTGTAGAAGCCAGGCCTGCTTGGTCACCAGGACAAACCCCTGCACCAGCACTTGCAGAGGCAGTTAGGACCATACCTTGAAGGCCATGAGAGCCATTTGTTCCCTAACCTCATTTCCACCTTATTCCTGGAAGCCACTTGGCATTTCCTAATTGCACACCCCAGTGCAACTGTGTCATTGAACTATTGCAAATAGTGTGATGATTCCCTAGATGAGTGTCTTCCCAGCTACACATACAAATGCACACACAAAAAGAAGCACCCGAAGTGATTGACAAATATTCAGATTCCCAGATGTCTTCCCTCATTCAGTCTTTCTGGGCTGAGCACTACATATCTGTTTCCTTTATTATATATTTTTTAAAATGCAGGGTCTAGCACAAAGAATGCACCTTTTTATTATAAAATCTTTTATTACAAAATCGTAAGCATGTAATTCTGTAACGTAACAATACCACACTCAAGCATATTATATGACATTTTAGGTGAAATGTTCAAATTAATACTATAAACTATTAAACCCATATTATTACCCTATAAACCACACCCAAGCTGGCCTTACTTCTGCCAGATCCTGTATATTGCACTTTAGGTAATTATTCTTTTTAAAGGGGGTTTGGTAAATCTGACATAGAATTAAGTGAAATATGACTAGTCTTTTAGGAAAAGTATAGACCTTTGTAACTCAGATTTTTCTAATTCCAATTTCTTAACTGTGCAATCAAGGTGACTTCCATCCTCTGAACTCCCAGAGACCCATAGTATCATGTATTGACTCTACTTTTATATTTAACAAAAGCTAAGTATCTATGTCTGCAATGAATGTGTTTGGATATTGCAGGCCTAACAATGATATCTTTTCCAATTTTTTTTTTCCTTTGGCAGTTTGGATGAGATGGCTAAATATGATCTTCCAGCCACAATCGATTTTATTGTAGAGAAAACTGGACAGGAGCGACTCTACTATGTGGGCCACTCCCAGGGCACCACCATCGGTGTGTTTGGGGCAGGTGTGACCTGAGAGTGTCAGAGGACCTTCTTCCCTGTTCATGAAAGGGGTCAGGATTTCTTCCCTCTGTGATGTCTCTAGCTTGGGAACTTGAGTTGGAAAGCCATTTTCTCTGTCTGATTTCTGAAGATTAAAAAAAAAGGGGAACCACAAGAAGGATTTCTCCCCATAGGACTAAATCTGTAGATTGATAAATGAGCCGTAAGGAGAGAGAATTATTCATTTTTATACACAAGAAACATTTTTCAGACACTGGGTTAGACGCTGGGGGGGCAGAGGTAAATATGGTAGACACGTTTCCTTTAAAGAGCTCACAGTCTAGTGAAGACACTGAAAAGAAAACGGAGAATCACAAATCCCGCTGGTCATGTGTCGTGATCGGCACGCTGTTCACTTCCCAGGATGTGCCAGGGTAGGCTGGATGTGGATGGGGCGTGTGGACAATACCATGAGGCACTTCACTTCCTCCACTGCTCCTCTTTCTGCACAGACCTCAATGATGTCAACAGCATTTCCACCAGTCTCCTTTCTGCATTCTAATCCTAATTAAGTTTCTAGTATAAAGCTGGATTTTATATGCCTGTACTATACCAGGCATCTTACATACATTCTCGCATTGGAAACTACAAATGTGTGAGACCATTATCATCCATATTTTAGAAATGGCTGAATTTAGAAATCCTTTCTAATGGTGATACTGCCGAATAATGTCTTAAGCTTTATATATGTGTATTTTAACCTTCAAAAGAATCATCCTATAAGATTCCTTTTCCACATTTACAGATTGCAAAAACTGAGACTCATATAGTTAACTCGCCCAAGTCTTCTCATAGCTGGTGAATGTAAGCCAAATTTAAAGTCCAGTTTTGTCTGATACCAAAGAGGATGGTTGAGTGAGGAGCTTACCTCTATATGCCCCATGAGGGCTGTGTGAACCCTCTCTGTAACTCTTGCACTCTCCAAGGACAAGAAGCACTTTGTTCTGAATTAGCCAATTCCATTATTAGGAAATTTAGGAAATCCTCCTCTACAAATTGTGCTTATCTGAATTATTTTTTATTTCTATTGCTGTTTTTAATATAACTATTTTTTCTGTGTTTTAAAATGATTAGGAATTGTTTTAAGTCTATAAACTAGTGTTTTCTTCCCTTTCAGCTTTCATAGCATTCTCTACAAATCCAGAGCTGGCTAAAAGGATTAAAATATTTTTTGCATTGGCTCCAGTCACTACAGTGCAATACACCCGAAGTCCTATGAGAAGATTAACTACTCTTTCCAGACAAGCAGTCAAGGTATGTGACTTCCCAAGCTTAATTCTGTAGATACTAAAGCTTGCTCTGTTCCCAAAGATTTCAACAGAAGAAAATCAAATGACATTTTACAAACCTCGGAGACTATAATAGGTGCTGGAGGTATCCACATAGGTTTACTCGATCAAATTTGTACTTTTAGGAAGATTGCCTTGAAAGAGCTTTCACTGCAATAGAGGAGCGACTAGATGTGACCCACGAACTTCTAATAGAAATTCCAGCATTGTAATGATAGAGTAAAAATAGAAATATAGGCAAACACAGGGAAAAGTGAAGATGTTTCTAGTTGTTGGAATTACAGAACTTCTTAGAGGATGTGGCATTTGAATTTGGGATTAGAGGCCAGAGTTCAACATATAGGGTGGTGTAGAAAGTCTTTCCAAACCAAAAGGGTAACATTACTGCCGAAGTAGTAAAACTCAAGCCATGGGAAACCGCATGTAATTGACTTTATTGGTGCTTTACATTTGTAAAAAAAGTATATGTGAAATAATATTGGAAATGTAGGAATAGATTCTGACAGGAATTGAGTGTGAAGTTAATAAGTTTAGAATTTATTCCATAGGTAATGGGTGACAATGGAAAGTCCTTGCACATGGGGAAGGGCATGCACAATGCTCTTTTTAGTGAAGATTCTCCTGGTAACCAAATGGAAGTTCATGGGAGTAAAGGACATCATGAGGGACAAAAGATAGAGTAGTTATGGGATTATTGCTACACTTCAGCTGATAGATGACAATCTGAGCCAGAGTTGTCCAAAAAGAAAAAAAAAAAAACCCTACAGGATTTTATAATGAAATAGACATGATATAAACTTTGAGAGGGAGAGGTTTCTTTCTCTTCCTTTTTCTTATTAGCCAAAAGTTCTCAGACATAATTGGAGAATGGCTTCCTCTTTCAATGGAGAGCTGGACTGAGACAACATTTTCACTATCTCTGATTTCTAAATCTTTTCATTGATTACTATCATTTCTTTTCTATAACTCCTTCACTTCCTTTCAATTTGATTCAATTCACATTACATACTGGCTGAAGGACTTGAGTCAGATAGAACAGAGCTCACATTCTGCCTCTGCTCTCTGCCTCTTGTGACCTTGGGCAAGCTACTTAACCATTTTAAACCTAAGTTTTACATTTATAAAATGGGTAGAATTTGACATTGTGGTGTCAGCAAGATGGTGAGCTTGGAGGTCCCAGCATATCTGCCCAATAGGAACAACAAAAATGATAAAACAAGTATAAACTGATGAAAATAGCTCTGGGGAATTTCTGGGCTATAATGAAGAAACAGCAGAAACCATTCAGAGCTCAAATACCAAGAATGGCTTCATGGAAAATAATAGAAAGCATTTCACCTGCATCACCCCACTAGCTAGTATGGAGCAGCTCGTCACTCAAAAGGATCCCCTCAGAGGTACTTCATCAAGTGACTGAAGAAGAGCAGAAGAACTCCATCAAGCCTCATCACTACCCTGGGAATTTTCAGCCTTTGTTACCAAGAATCCCCACAGTCTTCTCCAGTGCTGAACCCAGCTGACAGAGATGCTCTGAGTTCCTGATGCTGCATCTCCTCTCCAAGACTAGAGCTGTCACTGAGGTAAGACTTGTTTCCAGGAGCCCCAGTTGCAGCTTTGCCCACTTTGGAATCAGGACACCACAGTGCCTTGACGTCTATGGGACTGGAGTTGCTACTGCTCTGCCCTTTACTCTCTGGGTCCCAAGTCATGGTTTTGAACCACCATCACTGGGGCCACACCACTGTTTCTTTGTGCTCTGCCCTTGGTACCCAAGTTGGGGTTTCATCCTAGCATCATTAGGATGGAACAAAGTCCCAACACTGGCCCCCCGGGGGCAGATGTGGGACAGCAGCAGCTTGGCCCTAATGATGCCATCCCTAGGGCATATTGTTGCTATGCCCTGCCTCTTGAGCCTAAGCCACCACTGCACCCTATCATCCCTGGGCCTATGCTGCTCCTGAGTCTCCCATCTTCTTCCCTCACCTCTGGGCCTGAGTCACTGCAACAAACACAAGAGACCCAGACTCTAATTCCACAGGAGGTGTGCACATGCCCACACCTCAGAATTAATACCACTACCACAGTAAATACACCTATGCCTCAATCTAGCTGCTGTGGTAGTTCTGTGTGTACCTGAACCCTGGACACTGGTTTTGCTACCACATTGAGTTTCAGTGAACCAAACCTGCTACCAGGAAGTATACTGAGAGCTATAGCTTCTTCCCATGCACAAAAAGAATAAAAGAATACCAGCAGTGTTTGCCACTGAGGACCTTACTAATTCTAGTCACCACTGCTACCAGGAGACCTCCACAATTTTGGCCACTGAGGATTCCTGCAGTCTTCACCACTGTTGAGCTCAGCTGACAAAGCTTAACAGAATTAGCATCAATACTGCTCAATTCTTCCAACAAATTGAAGAAGAAGAAACACTTCCAATTTCATTTACAAGGCAAGCATTACCTTGATACTAATGTCAGACAAAGATGCTACAAGAAAAGAACATGATACAAAAATCCTCAAGAAAATACTAGCAAACTGAATTCAACAGTACATTAACAGAATTAATCACTGTGATCGAGTGAGATTGATTCCTGCAATGCAAGGATGTTTCAATATATATAAATCAATAAATGTGAAACATGACATTAATAGAATGAAGGATAAGAAACTATGATCATCTTAATTGATGTGAAAAGGGCATTTAACACAGTTAAATCTCCTTAATGATAAAAATTCTAAACAAATCTGGTATAGAAAAAAATATACTTCAACATAATAAAGGTTATATATGACAAGCCCATCACTAACAACATAGTCAACAGTGAAAAGTTAAAAACCTTTTCTCTAAGATCAGAAAAACTTCTATTCAATATAGCACTGGAAATACTAGCCAGGAAAATTAGGCAAGAAAAGGAAATAAAAGTCATCTAAATTGTAAAGAAAAAGGTAAAATTATCTCTGTTTGCAGATGACATAACCTTATAAAAAATACCCTGAAGATTCCACCAAAATAATTTAGAACTAATGAATGAATTCAATAAAGTTGCAGAATATAAAATCAACATTAAAAAAAAAAGATGCATTTCTCTTGCTTAAACAATACACTATCTGGAAGAGAAATTAAGAAAGCAATCTTATGTACAGTAGCATCAAAAATAATAAAATATTTAGAAACAAATTTAACCAAGGAAGTGAAAAACATGTACACTGAATGTGTAAGACATTGATGAAAGAAATTGAAGAAGATACAATTAAATGGAAAGATATACTGTGTTCATGGATTGGAAGATTAATATTGTTTAAATGGCCATACTACCCAAAGCTATCTATAATTTTGATAGGAAATCTGTATCAAATGTTCAAAGGCTTTTAACAAAAATAGAAAAAGAAAAGTACCCTAAAATTTTTATCAAACCACAAAGGTCCTGAAAAACCAAACCAATCTTGAAAAAGAACAAAAAGTGAGATCCCAGATGGCAGAAGAGTAAGTAGAAGCTACATTAACCTTCTCCCAGGACCAATCTGGAAATTACAACTAAACTGTGGAGAAATCATCCTGAATAACCAACTAACCACTAGCTGGAGAGAAACCTTATAGCCACAGACAGAAAAACTACTTCCCCACAACAAAACGGTCCAGCAGAGGGAGCCACATGATGTGGATCACTAACAGCTCCAAAAATGTGAATAGGGCCAGTCACAAGGAATGTCTGACAAAGGCCTACACTAGAGTCTTTGCAGATCTATCTAATAAAAAGAATCAAATACAGAGAAGCAGCCAAAATGGAAAGACAAAGAAACAGACCCCAAGTGAAAGAACAAGAGGATTCTTCAGAAGAAGAGTTATATGAAATGGAGGCAAGCAATTTATCACATAGAGAGTTTTGAGTAATGATAATAAGGATACTCCACAGCATAAAAAAAGAAATAGAAACCATAAAAAAGAACAATTCAGAAATAAAGAATACAATATCTGAAATAAATAATACACTAGAAGAAATAAACAGTAGGTTATGCGAAGCAGGGGATTGAATCAGTGATTTGGAAGATAAGGTAGAAAGAAACACCCAGGCAGAGCAGCAAAAAGCAAAAGGAATTTTTAAAAATGAGAAAAGCTTAAGAAACATTTTGGACAACGTGAAGTGTAACCCCAAACAAGTTGGGCCCAAAGAGTACTGCACAGAGACACATCATAATTAAAATGATAATGTTTAAAGAACAGCAGGTATTTACCAACAAGAAAACACCAATGAGACTGTCATCTGATTTCTAAGCAAGAACATTTCAGGTCAGAGGGGAGCAGCATGAAATATTCAAGGTAATGAAAAGCAAGGACCCACAACCAAGGCTACTTCACCCAACAAAGCTATCATTTAAAATCAAAGGAGAAATAAGGAACTTTTCAGACAAGAAAAAGCTAAAGGAGTTTGTTTACACCAAATCAGTACTGTAACAAATGATGAAGGGCTTGCTTTAAGAAGACAAAGAAAAAGAGAAAGAAAAAAAGAGGAAAATAGACAATAAATGTCACTAAATATAAATCTATCAATTATCACCTTAAATGTAAATGACTTATGCTCCAAATAAAAGACATAGGGCAACTGAGTGAATAAGAAAACAAGATCAAAAGATACACACACACTAAATGTAAAAGGTTGGGTAAGGATATTTCACACAAATGGAAAGGAAAAAAAAGCTGGGGTAGCAGAACTTATAATTGACAAAATAGACTTTAAAAACAAGGCTATATATAGTAAGAGATAGAGAAGGAAACTACATAATCATAAAGGAATATAATAATCCAACAAGAGGATATAAACCTAGTAAAAAATCATACACACAACATAGGAGCACTAAATATGTGAGGCAAATCTTGATGGACTTA
>PVIA01016119.1:0-19990 GCA_004024845.1 Tonatia bakeri | reverse complement strand
CTTCAAGGCCAAAAACTGAAATTCTAATAGCAAAATTTTACCAGAATACCAGATTTCTTAAAAATTGTAATGAATTCTTGTGAAAATCCATATTTCAAAAAGGTCTAAAAATATCTGTACTCTGAAGATACTATTTTCTATACAAAAAAAATTAAACTGTAGTTTAAAAGAGGTACATGAAGAAAAGTTCTAGAGTTTTCAGTTGTTACCACAAGGTTGACTAGCTAAGGTTATATTGTTTAGAAAATTTACTATGCCAAGAGTCCAAAACTTAGTTTGGGAGCACATATTCATGCATTTATACTTATTTGACATTTTATAAAATATATAATATGTTATGATTCATTTTATTTATTTGAGCAGTGAAATTATTTTATCTGACCTGCTCTCTTCATAGGGTTATTTTTAGAATTAGACATAACAAGGAAAATTAAGACTTTTTGTTAATTAAAAGAAGAAACACTGCATAAATAAGTGGTATTATTTGCTTCTATTATTATACTAGTATCATCCCAATATTTACGCTATAAGCTATTGCAAATTTCAGCTTATGGGCCTAAAATTCAATTCTGCAATTTTTGAAATGTTAGTTTACCCCTAAAATTTCAGAAATAGAAAGTTATATTTAAAACTAAATATCTGAGGTTAGTTAAGAAATGATGACATCATAGTTGGTCATGTAACACAAAATTAGATGAATCTAATAACTGAATTAGATTTGGGAAGTGATTGGTCTAGTGGTCTAAACCTTTTAGCTCTGTGACAGTTCATACAAATGAAATTCATTCAGAGGCCCACTACATGAAAGAAATTGTGTCAGTGGCTCCAATGAAGCAATGGACCCAGAGTAGCCCTACTTGGTTTCTTTAGCACATGTGAAGAGCTCAGTTTGGAAACCACTCATCTTCAGAATGCTTTATTTAGTCAAAGGATCCTTGTTTGGGTATGACTTGCAGAGAAGTATAATATCAACAATATGTAAAGGAATCATTGACTTCTGGTCAAGATGGCAGCATAGGTCAACATGACTCACCTCCTTGCACAAGTACATCAAAATTACAACTAAACTATAGAATAACCATCACTCAGAACCATTAGAAGTCAAGCTGAATGAAAGTCTGACAACCATGGAATTTTAAAAACCACATCAATCCAGACTGGTAGGAGGGGCAGAGACATGGAACAGTTTGGTCCCACATTAATGTGTGGTGGATAAACTTCAGGTGGGACATCTCAGGAGCAAGGAGTTCCAGACCCTCCCCAGGCCCTCCAGCCAATGGTTTCAGTGCAGGAGGATAACTCCCCATAACTACTCCCAAAACTAATGGGGATTGAGTTGGTGGCAGAAACTTCTGGAGTCACAGTTAGTTCTTAAAGAACCCACACATGAACTTAGACTCACTCCCTTTGAGCTCCAGCACTGGGGTAGCAACTTGAAAGGCACCATTGGCGTACAGGGAGGAACTGAAGCATCTGGCATCAAGGTGAGAGCTTGGGGACAGCTTTCTCTCAGGCAGAATGGCAAGCAGAGGCCATTGTCCCTTTTCTGAACCCTCTTCCCAGAGGTACACAGAGTCAGCAGGCAGGTACCATATTTGAGATTTCATCAACCTGGATAACACTGTTTGTCTCACTCTGGAAATCCTCTGAGACTCTATCCCACCCAACTTAAAGGCCCACCCAAGCTGTTAAGTGACTTGAACATATGAATGGCTGATCTTGGCTTATGTTTCACAACTTCCTAAATCCTCTCAAATAAGCAACAGCTGGCCTTAGTGAGCTGTCAACCCTCATGCCACTTACTAAGAAGCTCCAGACCTGGCACTGGCAGCAGTCAGCCCAGTGTCACAGATTGCCTTCACCTAGAAATCTCCAACATAGCACAAGTAAGAGCCATCTTAGATTGCATTATTTCTTAGGCAGGGTGGCCCTGGGAAAAACACTGATGGGGGCTGAAATTGCCTTGCACCACCCAGGAAACCCCAGAGCCTGTATACCCACTGAGAAGCTACAGGTTTGTGGTCAGTGGTCACAGCCAGTCCTTGCAGCTGACTGGCCAAGGTAATTCCCTATCATTGACCTGTCAACAGCAATTAAGGCTCAACTGCCAGAGGAGGAGTACTCAGCCCACACAAAGGGCACACACTGAGTACCCAGCTTAGGCAGCAGGGGAGGCTGTGCCACTGAACATCTACTACATTAGACCATATTACACCATGACAAGGAGTCATAGGAACTCTACCTAATACATAGAAACAAACACTGGAAGTCTGCCAAAATGAGGAGACAAAGAAACATGGCCCAGATTAAAACTCCAGAAAAAAAATTAAATAAAATAGAGACATGCATTCTGTCAGATGCAGAGTTCAAAACGCTGGTTATCAAGATGCTCAAGGAACTTAGTGAAAGCCGCAAGAGCATGAAAAGATACAGTCAGAAATGAAGGGTACATTAATTGAAATAAAGAAAAATTTACAAGGAAATAAGAGTAGAATGAGTGAAGCCAAGAAACAAATCAATGATTTGGAACATAGAGAAGCAAAAAAACAACTAATCAGAGCAACAAGAAGAAAAAGTAATCCAAAAAAGTGGGGATAGTGTAAGCAGCCTCTGGGACAACTTCAAGAGGCCCAACATTCTCATCATAAATGTGCCAGAAGGAGAAGAGAAATAGCAAGAATTTAAAATTGATTTGAAAAAATAATGAAAAAAACGTTCCTAATTTGGTAAAGGAAATGGACATTCAAATCTAGGAAGCACAGAGAGTCCCAATTATGATGGATGAAAAGAAGCCCACAGCAAGACACATCATAATTAAAATGACAACAGTTAAAGATAGAGAATCTTAAAAGTAGAAAAAGAAAATCAGTGAGTGACTGACAGGAGAGTTCCCACAAGACTGTCAGCTGATTTCTAAAAAAAAAAAAAAAAAACCCACACAAAACTTTGCAGGCTAGAAGGGATTGGCGAGAAATATTCAAAATCATGAAAAGCAGGGACCTACAACCAAGATTGTTCTATCCAGTGAAGCTATCATTTAGAACAAAAGGCAGATAAAGAGCTTTCAAGATAAGAAAAACACTAAAGGAGTTCATCATCACCTAAACATTATTATATGAAATGTTAAAGGGACATATTTAAGAAAAAGAAGATCAGAACTATGAACAATAAAATGGCAATAAATACATATCTACCAACAATTGAATCTTAAAAAATACACTAAAGAAACATGAAGAACAGAGAAATAATCATGGATATAGAGAGTGTTTTGATGGTTACCAGATGGGAGGGCAGTGTGGGGGAATGGGTGAAGAGGTGAGAGGATTAAGAAGTACAAATAGGTAGTTACAGAATTGCCACAGTAATGTAAAGTACAGGATAGAAAATGGAGTAGCCAAAGAACTTATATGCATGACTCATGGACATAAACAATGGTGTGGGGTTGCCTGAAGGAGTGGGGGGTCCTAGGTGGAAAGGGGCAAAGGGGGAAAATTTGGTACAACTGTAATAACATAATAAAATATAATTAAAAATAAATTTTAAAAAGAAAAATAAAAAATATTTAACAACCAGAACTAGAAGGGAACTTCCTCAATTTGATAAAGGGCATCTATGAAAAACACACATATAACATCACACTTAATGATGAAAAACTGAAAGCTCTCTGCCTGTGATCACAAACAAACAATGATGTTTACTCTTGCCTTTTTTAGTTAACATTATACTGGAGCTTCTATCTAGGGCAGTTACACAAGAAAAGAAGTGTACTAAAATTAGAAAATATGACAAATTGCTTTTGCAAATCATGTAAAAGAATTGACAATGAACATTGGTAGGGTTCTACCCAGAGTCTTGGAAGAGGTCTATGGAGATGATGACCCTTGAACCTAAAGGTTAGCTTCACAGTACATTCTACTCTGAACTGTAATGTAATGTTATCACACAATGGAAGTCTATGTGGAAATGAAAATGAATAAGATATAGCTACATTCAACAATATGTGTAAGTTTTTAAAATATAGTGTTGAAGAACTGGCCAGGTAGCTCAGTTGGTTGGAAGATCATGCCATATTGTGGGTTCAATCCCCTCTCAGAACACATACTAGAATCAATCAATGAACACATAAATAGGAAGAACAACAAATTATCTCTCTCTCTCTTTCCCTTCATCCCTCCCTCCCTCTCACCCTCTATTTATAAAAATTAATCAATCATAATAAATATAATGTTGAACAGAAGTCAAACACCATATAATTCATAATGTATAGAGTGAGTTAAATAGTGTCTCCCAAAAATTCATGTCTATCTGGAATATTACAATGTGTCCTAGTTTGGAAATAGGGTCTTCCAGATGTAATTAGTTGAGTATCTTGAGATGATATCATGCTGAATTTAGGGTGGGACCCAAAGCAAATGATTAGCATCTTTAGAAGAGAAAGAAAAAGATTTGGAGACATAGAGGCACAGGGAAGAAAGTCACGTGAAGATGGAGGCAGCAACTGTGATGCTGCCACAAGCCAAGGAATGCCAGGAGCCCCAGAAGCTGGAACAGGTATAGGAGGATCCTCCACAGAGCCTTTGGAAGGAGCATGGCCCTACCAACACCTTGATTTTGGACTACTGGTCTCCAGAATTGAGAAAATAAATCCCCATTGTTTTAAGCCACTGGGTTTGTGGTAATTTGTTGTGGCAGCTCCAGGAAACTAACAATCTATATTATTATATTTCTAAACACTAAAACAATAACAATAAAAATAAAGGAGTCACTGCTACAGTTGGGTGGGTTAGAGTCCATTTGACCTGTGCCTCCCAGTTGTTAGTAACCCCAAGAGGAAGAGTTTTGTAGAGCACAATTTGCAAACTTTTGATCTAGCTCACTCTTTCACCCAGTCCTAGAATAATTTCTATAACATTTTTGTCCATCATCTATTGTCTACTGTTTTCTTTCACTTCTTAAAAAGATAGTATGCTCTAATGTTCAACAACCTGGTTGTTTGAAAATGAATCCTTAGATGGGGTTGAAGACTCAGCCCCTGCAGTGGAGATCTCCTGCTTCTAGTTTCTTTCATTAGGAGCAACTCAGACACAGTCTCCCTCTCTTGTCCATGACTGCTTCTCCCTCAACTGTGTGTGGGCAGCTGTCACAGACCCTCTGCATTTCCTCTTACATGCAAACATATCTAGTTTCCTCATTTTTTCCAACCTCCTCATTAGCCTACCTTCCATAGGATTAACAGTTATTTGTCACTATATTTCTTAAAATTTGGGACTCAGCCTTGAATCTAACACTGCAGATTTGGTCTTCTTAGCACATATTCAATAGAAGGGTTGCAACTCACAAAGTAGACTATATCAACTATTGAGGCAATTTACTACAGTTTAATGCTAGTTTCTAACTGAAAATAGTTCAATAAACAATACATTAGTCTATGATTTGTTACTAAGTGTGGGAAGCCTAAGGTTATCATTAGAGCATGTTACCAGGGGATGATGCTATAATATTTCTTGCCTATTCATTTTAATTTTTCCCTTGGGTTTTGCTTTATCCTTTTGACTGTTTTAATTGCTACTGAACTGCTTATTTGATCCTCTAATAATTATCAAGGTGGCTCTATGACCTTACTAGATGTTGGCATTTTTCATCCTTAGTAATCAGATAGGAATAACATTTTATAACTGAATTTTTTACTGGCCAATGGAGTTTGCCTGGGTCCAAATACTTGGTAATCAAGCTAGCATTGCAGAAAAGCCTAGAACATGTGTGAAGACATTTCATCATCTTCAGAGTTATGAGCTTCATCAAAAATAAATAAATATATTTTAGAATTTTAAATGTAGAATTTTGCCTTTCACAATATAACTATTCAATATCCTTTTAGCATTCAATATGAAGATATTTTGAACTATTAAACATTGCAATTATATTAAGGAGATTAGAAGAGTCTACAAGTATAGTAGTAGCTGATTAGCTATTTTTTAAAGTTCCACGTGTATAAAAATATTGACACTCATTTTAAGCACTCTTTCATTTTTGTGGAATTTGTGGCTTTGAGACATAAAGGAAAGAAAAGAGGAGTAAATAATTTGCCAAAAGATGGCTATAATTCCCCTATACAGTGACAATTGAAGTCTTTTACTGAAAACCTATAGCAGCTTGAATAGCAGTTGAACCATCTCACTTTTGCAATTATTACTTTTTTACCCAGATCACACAATGTGGTAATTCTAAAACCTCTGAATAGAAATTGCTGCCATTATTTGAGGTCATTCTGTAATCTCTCCCAGCCATCAGTAGCACTTCAACTTCCTATCTTTTTATAATTTTAAATCAACAATCACATGAGTGACAGTGCTAGATGAGCTATCCCCAAAGAATAAAATTCAAGAAGGGGATGCCATCTACAAACTTGGCTAATGCCAGAGTCATCTTCTTATTCATCCAGTCATCAATTCCTCCATCTCTCTCCCTTACTGTCAGTTCAGGAACTATCCCACTTAAAGCAGAAGTTACCTTGCAGCAAAGGGACACAACATTTTATCTATTATGAATAGCACAATGTAAACATTTAGAATGCACACGTAGTTTGCAGTATGTCAAATCTTGAAGTTTTCCCCATAGCATGTCAGTAAGTCAGAAGGAAAAAAGTCAGTGAAAAACAAATTTTGGAGGTAAAGATATTGAAAACATTTCTAAAGTTATGTTGAAATATTTTTATTTTGTCAGCTATCAAGAGATGGCTACATGTGTTGTGTAACAACCAAAGTCAAACTGCACTTCTATGAAATCTTACTATTTCTTATGGTTGTGTGCAGCATAGATTGCCCTTTCTACTTTTGTTTTTCATAAAATCAATTCTCCCATTACATCCTCAGACTCCCTTCTTTGGGAGCCAAAGCAAGTGGCTCTTCTTTTGAGTGAACTACCATGCTTTGAAAGGATTCTTAAGTAGTATCTCTCAGGGAGACTCCAAAGATGGAGCATTTAAATTGTTGAAGTAGAAAGGAAGCATGGAGAGGAAGGTACCACCTTGTCTCTATTAACACTTACCTTTCTCAAACAATCCTAGAATAGGGCAGCTAACCATTCTCATCCTAGGAGATCCTTGAGAACCATATGTCTTTTAGGACTGAGCATGAGCTACTAGGTTAAATAAACAGATACTGCACTGACATTGGTTAAATGATAATTGTGTTACAGGGTCTGATTTAAGTTGTACATGCATTAACTTTTCTAATGCTCACCACAACTCCATGAAGTACATGATGCTATTACTGAAAGGCAGCATAGTATACTAGATAATATCACAGTTCTAGAACAGAAATGCCACTAGGGGTATTCCTAGGAGTATAAGCTAGGGGTATAACCTCATCTCTCAATGACAGATTCCTCCTTTGTGGAAGTATCAGCTCTCACTGTTTTTCTCCAGTTTGCAGATAAGACAATAGAGGCTGAAGACCTTACTCACAGTCACATGGTAAATAAGCAACCAAAATCTGCATATGTGATCACACTTTACCCTGCCTCTGGCAGTTATGTTTATAAAATATTGTTTTCTATTTTTAAATTTTATCCTTGTGAAATGGTATCTATAACTGTGTTTCTACCATTAGGATATAATCATCAGATGGTTCAAGCAGAAAATAGCAGTTATCTATAAATTTAGGTTAGGTTCCCTCCCAGAATAGGTTCCTGACATAGACTCACTGGATATGAAATACGTGAAAAACATATCGATCAGACCTGGGATGTTGTTTTTGTTAGCCAATGCAGCATAACAAATTAGCCCTAAACTTAATGGTCTGAAACAACAATAAATATTATTGCCTTGTATGACATCTGGGTATCAGAAATCTAGGAGGAGTTTATCTGGGTGGTTCTGGCTCAGGATCTCTCATGATGTTGCACCCAGGATGCTGGCTGAAGGTGTACTCATCCAAAGGCTTGACTGGGGTTGGAGGATCTATTTCCAACATGGCTGACTTATGTGCCTAATGGGAGATGGCCTCAAATCCTTGCCAAGTGGACTTGTCTTTATATCCTATGAGTATTTTCAAGACATGGTAGCTACTAGCTTCTCCCAAAACAAATCATGAAAGCATGGGAGAGGAAAGAAAAAGATGCCATATTACATACTATTACATTTGTTGTATTCTATTGGTCTCACAGACCAATCCTGATATTATGAGGTAGTGGTGGGGAGAACTACACCAGGTGTTACACAGGAGGCAGGAATTATCAGGGAACATCTTGAGAGATGGCAGTCACAGCCACTGCCTTATCCTTAAAGAACAAATCATTCTATTGCAGGTGACAGACACACCTATATAACCACATGTTTTCTAAAGCTTATTATGGCACTAAAGAGTATATATTCTGGGTCAGTTTTATACCCATTAGTGAGAGTATGTGATTTATACAGGTGTCTTCTCTTCACTCTTCCTAGTAGACCATCTCCTGCACAGACAGAAAAGATTGAGAAGGGAAGTAACCTGAACTGAGTCTCAGGTAATATTTTTTAAAAAGGCAGGCAAAGGAGATGGAGGATAGCATTAGGAATAGGGGCTAACACATAGAACTGGATAAAGAAAAAATGGAATGCTTGGTGTAGTTCTTTATCACAGAAGACAGGGTGTAAGTTAGAGAACAGGGAACAAAATTGAAAAAATGTAATTCAGGATTCAATCATGAAGGATTCTATATGCCACACTGTATGATTTGTCTTTGTAAGCAATGAGAAGCTGGAGGCTTTCAAGTTTGTTAATGACATTACACAATTATGTTATAAGAATACCACCCTAGCCATGGTGGAGGATGAATGTAACACCAGAGCCCCAGACCAGTTAGAAGATCATGAAAACTGTGTAGGCAAATATGAATCTTCCAGCACGGGCAGAGCTAGCAGTGATGGAGAGTATGGGATGGATTTACAAAATGAGTAGGAGGAAGGACCAACAGAATTTGCTAGTTGAGTAGATCAGGATTCTGGAAGAGAGTGCGAACATAAAGAAAATCTTAAAATTGTGATTTCTTCATTTGGAAAATTGTTTCTAATGTCTTTCAGTGTTCTTACAAAAATTAGAGAATACTTGGGAAATTCCTAGCACACTGCCTGGCATGTGAAGACACAATAAATTGCAACTATAAGTAAATATAAATAAAGAAATCAAATAGTAAATAAGAATTATTAGAAGGAACACTCCTCTATGTGTGTGTGTGTGTATACCAATGAAAAATAGCACACATATTCTGCCTAAAAACTATAGAAGAATTATTTTAACAATACTAATATTATTTATTGACTATATGAAAGGAATATTTTTTCCAGAAAGGCACCATGCTTGACAAAGTCACAAATGCCAAGGTTGAGGTCAAATGGAAACTAGAAAATAAGAATAAAAATAATAGAAGTGGCATTTGATTTACAAGATGTGCATAGAATTTGGAAATATAGATAAATATGTATAATGTTACCAAGGACACATTCAATTTGTGAAAAAAAAATATGTTTCCAGACTTTCTGGACCCCTTGTATGTGTATATGTCTGTATTCTAACATTAATAACATATAAATATATAAAGCACATATAAAATATAAATAAATATATATAACATATTGAGTAAGAATTATAGAAGGAATTGACTCTTAAAACAAGCAAAATATGCTGGTGTTAAAACATTGCTCCATTAGACAATCTTCAAAATTACACTCTTCATTTTTCAGAAAACCCTACTGCATTGACAAGGAAATTGGTTGGGGAAGATTTTCCTCCCTAATTTTTTTTTGTTATTTAGACTGTACCTTATTTTAACTTTTGGAACTAGCTCCAACTATTTGAAATTTAATGTTCTTTAGACTTGTCTTCTTCCTTGTTTCATTCTTTCTTGTCTTGAAAAAATGGGTAGCACATAAAATGAATTCTGTCTCTTGACGTTCTAAAAAATTATCTCCATACTTCAGTGCCTATTTTGATGCCTTCAATTTCTCTGCATAAGCTGAGAGGGTGGAGTTTGCTTGACTTGTTCTTACTGTTCTAAGTCTTCCATTTGCTCTCATGTACACTCTAGAAGGGACTATACTCAGCTGTTCTTTTTGGTTAAAGGTACCAGACTATATCATGCATAGATGCATTTGTGTGATTTTTATATCACACAAATATAAAATTGTTAGACTGCGAACTGCCAAGGAAAAGCAATAATAGTAGAGAATTTTGCCTTATTGCAATTTCAAGAGAAATGCCCAACCTTTTGCTTTCCATGGTCTTAATGCCATATAGTAGAAATCTCAAGGACAAATCCTAGCCGATCCTAGCAGACTCTACTACCTCTTCAAAAGGCAAGGTTTCTTAAACTTATCCTCCTGAGTTTGTAAACATTGATTTCTTAATATTTTTGTTTTGTATCCCCCTTTAAAAATGAGCCATCAAGAATATAAAATGTAACCAGCTGTATAGCATGCAAGAATATGAATTATTTTAATAAACTCAATAATTCAGAGAGGCAAATTTTATGTATGTAGTTTAATTTCAGATCTGGGCCCTTTAGGTCTTTCCTTCCTTCTTCCTGTCTCCAGTTTATCTTCTTTTTACTAACTCAGTTACTTCTTATACTTAAATTATTTTCTTTCTAGCTCCTATTTACATCTAAGGAAGCATGTCTGTTTTTCTTAGTCAGTGGATTTTTACTTCCCTTTTAGGTCTACTTGTAGAAGCTTCTGAACATCTTTAGCAGCATAGGCCTTATGGTTTCCCTGGACCAGAAATTTCCCTAACTGCTTCTGATAGGAGGATGACTTATTCTCCTGAGATAATTCCAATTTATGTGTTTTTCTGAAGTGATTACTAAAAGTGATCCATTTTAGTCTCAAAAATATTCTGGTTTGGGTAATAAATTATATGATTACTTTATTCACAAGGACATCTTTCTTATCAGCTTTCAAACCTTAGTAAGGAGGGAGTTGTAGGAGTTACTTATTGAGATTTCACTTCCTGTTAAAATAGAACATGGTGTCTTATGTCATGCAAAATTCTTATCTGTCCATGATTTGAGGTTAATATCATCTCCATTTTTCTATTGAGGAAGCAAATGCTCAGAGAAATAAAGTAAGTTGACCAAGGACACCCAGACAGCTAACAGGAGAAATGGTTAACTAGAGCCAAGTCTTCCTTACTTCATAGCCTGTTCCTTTCACAGGTCTTTGGCTCCACTGTCTTTCTAGTCATCATGGGCCCACAGCTGAATTTGTTCTTGGTCTGTGGTGCCCTGCTTTTTCCTTTTATTACTCTTCAATTTTCCTCTAATTTCTGGAGATAATCTTGGAGGTATGATATTTCTTCCCTTAATTTCTCTTATCTGTGGTATGTAGGATACAGTGATGCATATAGAGTTCTCTCTGCCTGCAAAGATCTAGAAAAGATGCTCAGGGAAATCTTAGTTGGAAACAAGGTTACTGCTCACACTCCTGTAGCCACATAGCTCTGCAAAACCAAGGAGTATCTATAAAAGGAATTCTGAAACTGGAACCTTCAACAATCTCAACTATAATAATTTGCAACAGAGGGAGCAAAGGGCCTGTAAACAGATAAGACACCATGTAGAACAGTGGGAAAGTAACTTAGGTCTATGTTTGTTAACTTCCTCATTTGGTAACCAGGAGTAAAAGATATAACTCACACAATGTGCCCAACATAGTGTCTGAACTATAGGAAAGGAACATGCCTCTATTTTCATTTTCTTTGAGAGGTTTGGGTAAAAAGAGAGAAATAATTATGAATTGTGAGTTTATAAACTAAATTAGGAAAAAAATTCCATTGAAAATAGCACTTGGCCTCATGCAGTAAATATGTACCCCAAGATCAGTAAGTATTTGGCCCTTCAAGCCCTGGAAAGATTATGTCTGCTCCAGTGTAAAGATGGCTTTCCTATGGAATGCAACATGGTGGTTCCCTAGGTGTTGCTCCCATTAGGTAAGGTCCACAGAGCTTAACTCAGTAAAAGGGTGACATTACATTTTCTATCATAACATCCAATGAACATGCTCTAGCTTGAATAGGCTGACCTGGTCTGAGCACACTGACTGTGCCTTAGCCCCCAGAGGAAACATTTTCCATTGAGCCCATGGAGGTAATAATGAAGCTAGCCTACCTAGGTCAGGGCTGGTGAGAAGTCGTCTTTTCTTACAGCTGCATAGATGATCAGGGGAAAGTGTGTATTGGGTTGAATCTCTCCACCCAAGAGAGTGGGCAGTGTAGTTGGTGAAGCAGAAGCAAAGAACAGAGCCTGAATAGAAGTCTGAAGCAAGAGGTTGGCAGCCACAGTCAGACCAAAGGGGAAGTACAGCCTTCAGTGACCTCTCCAGTCCTATCACCTCTTTCCATCAGGTGGCCTCTGCAGTGCCTTAAAGCCCCCTGGACACTGCAAATGATAGGTAAACCTTAGAGATGGAGAAAGATCTCATTTACCAGAATTCCTCTAAAGGCATTATCCTGTTAAAAGAAAATTCTTTAATGAGAGTTTGTGGTAGAATTTTAATCTGAAGCATGGGTATGTGTTAGAAACACTTTTGTGAGCATTAAATGAGATATATGTCAAGTGCTTAAAGCAGTGTTGGGGACCACAGTGTTTGCTATTTATTGTTGCTGTTGTCATATCGTTGCAATTATATTACCCTTTGCCACAGACTGGTGTGCCAAGTTTTCTAAGTTTCCTTTTCTAACTTTTCTACTGCTAATATGGAAACACTTTTCCATCTTCTATTTTCCTTCTTTTTTTTCAGCTTTACTGAGATATAATTGGCATATAACATTGTGTAAGTTTAAGGTGTATAAGTGTGATGATTACCACAATAAGGTTAGTTAACACATCTATCACCTCACATAGTTACCTTTTTTATATGTGTGTGGTAAGAACATTCAAGATCTGCCCTCTTAGCAACTTTCAAGTATAGAATACAATATTGTTAATTATAATTACCATGCTGTATATTAGATCCCCATGACTAATTCATCTTATAACTGGAAGTTTGTTCCCCTTGACAAACATCTCCTCATTTCTCTCACCCCTGATACCACCATTCTACTCTTTGTTTCTGTGAGTTTGGTTTTTAGATACTACATATAGGTGAGGTTATGTAGTCTTTGTCTTTCTCTGTGTGACTTATTTTACTCATTTTCTGTTTTCTTTTTAATTAATTTAAATTATGCAAAGTTTATGGATAATCTCCTTGTAAAATTTTAAAATATTATCGATAAGGCAGAAACCCTTAGTACCCTAAGTCTAGAATTTCTCCTTTCTTCACAGAAATAACCATAGTATTCAACTTGTATATGTACAGCCAGAAAATATACTCATAGAATACTCATATGGATACATTGGATACTCATAGAATACTCATATGGATACTCATATGGATATTCATATGGATGCATTTTATATTCTTATTTTTAAATAAATAGAGGAATATGTGAACATATGAGGTTTGTCCAGAAAAACTCCAACCATTGTTAATATAATGAGAACAATTTGTGTGACATCAGTGTAAACTGGCAGCCAAGCAGAGTGGACTGGAATGTACATGAATGAATAATGACAACTTCACTATACTAGTCCATCAGGGTCATAGATGCCATTGAGTGAGTATGTATACTGTGTGGCCATCACATTCAAAATGACTGAGCGAGTAGAGCAATGAATCTGTATCAAATTTTGTATTAAGCTTGAACCAGAGAAACTGTTCAAATGATGCAAAAGGCTACAGCTTTGGGCAACCAGTGATTTGCAGCTTCATCACAACAAGGCACCCGCTTATGCATGATGTTTTATACACAGTTTTTTTGAAAAACATCAAATCACCCAGGTGACACAGTCTCACTACAGCCTATATTTGGCACTCTATGACTTCTGATTTTTCCCAAAACTAAAATAACCTTTGAAAGGGAGGAAATTTCAGACCATCAGTGAGAATCTGGAAAATACATTGTAACAGCTAATGGAAATGAGAGAACTGTATGAGGTCCCAAGGTGCCTACTTTGAAGGAGACTGAGGTGTCATTGTCCCATGTACAGTGTTTCTTGTATCTTGCATCTCCTTCACAAAATGTCTCTATTTTTCATATTACATGACTGGATAATTTATGGACAGACCTTATATCTCTCATACACACACACACACACACACACACACTCATAGGAAACATATAGTATTGATATTTGTATATATGCATTTTTATTTTTAATTTAATCTTTATTGCATTTTTTCCATTACCTTTTAGTTGCCTTATACTGCCCCCCAGCAATCACCACACTGTTGTCCATGTTCATGCATCCTTTTTCTTTTTTTCTTTATCTCTCTACACCCTAACCTTTTCCCACCCACTAACTGTCATCCTGCTTTCTGTCTATGGTTCTGTCCCTATTTTCATTGTCAGTTCAGTTTGTTCATTAGATTCCACATATAGTGAAATCATATGAGATTTGTCTTTCTCTGATTGGCTTATTTCATGTAGCATAATGTTCTCCAGGTTCATCCATACTTTTGCAAAGAGTACAATTTTCTTCTTTTTCTTTTTATAGCCAAGTAGTATTCCATTGTGAAATGCCCCATAGCTGCTTAATCCACTCATCTATTGATGGAAACTTGGGCTGCTTCCTTACCTTAGTGATTGCAAATAATGCTGCAATGAACATAAAGGTGCTTATGTTCTTTCAAATTAATGTTTTGGGTTCCTTCAGAAACATTCCCAGAAGTGAGGTCTCTGGGTCAAAAGGTAGATCCAGTGGCTGTACCAATCTGCATTCCCACCAACAGTGAAAAAGGGTGCCCCTTTCTCCACATCTTCACCAGCACTTGTTTTTTGTTGACTTATTGATGATAGCCATTCTGACAGTCTGATGGTATCTCATTGTGGTTTTAATTTGCATATCTGTGATGATCATTGAGCATCTTTTCATATACCTATTGGTCATGCCTTTTCAAGCAACAATAAATTTTGGGTATATTTCTATATAAATAAAAATAGGTCCACTTCATTTCTTTAAACTGCTATAGAGCTGCCCACAGAATGGATATCATGTAATTTAATTAGCTATTTCATTGTTGAAGGTATTTAAGTTGTTTCACCCTCTCCACCCCATTACAAGTTACACTGCAAATAAACAAATATCCTTGCTGATGAGGGTGAGTGTTTCTTTGGAGAAATATATACAAACAAGACATCTTGAACTAAGCTGAAATGTAAATGATCAGTAGGGAAAAAATCTTTACAACATGCATAACAAGCTGCAATATATGATAAATTTCTGGACTATGATTCAGAATTATATGAATAACTCCTCCAGATATGTTTTTTTAAGCAAAAAGGATAGAAAAAATGTGTTAAGAATATAAACAGACAATTCAGAAAAAAATGAAATTAAAAATGCTGATAGACATATAGAAAATATTCTTTCTTCCAGCAAATAAGGAAATACAAAGTTAAACAGAAAGAGAATATCTTCCCTGTGATGATTTGATAGAGATGAAAACACTTGAAATCAGTTGAAGGTGTGAGGAAGGGGATTTTTTCACACCTTGCTGGTGGGACTATAGCTGGACAATCTACTACATTTTAAAAGAGGACACCAAGGGACCCAGCTAGCTCACTGTGGCCACCATCGTGCTCCTTGGCCTCAGATTCAAGACTCTTTTTAATGTCCCCTGCCAGGCTAGGTATTGTACTGTGGGGCTCAAGGGGTGGAAGGTAAGCCTGATTTAACCTGGATGCAAATACTAAACACCCGTTGGAATGACTGTTTTGCTTCCAACTTCAGTCCCTGTTATGTGTGTCTGGCCACAGCTAATCACTCCTCTTTCCTTTCCCTGAGGATGCAATTGCTCTCCAGATTACCAGGATCTCATTATAACTTAACTTCTGTTTAGCTTCCCTTGGTCTCTTCTTGTTCAAGAGAATTCAAGTCTTACAGTGTGGACACATTAACTAATTTGCCTCCATCTCCTCTACCTACCTACCATGGAGATAATCAGAGTATCTGCCTCACAGGGTGGTGGTGATTACATGATAAATACATTATTAAAGCCTTAGAAGAGGGCCTGGCAGGAGTAAGGATGCATCAGGCAATCAGTTATTATTAATTACCTGAAGTCTATCTGTGGACAAATATTAAATTATTTTCCAGGAAACTCCTAATCTGCCTGTTCTCAATAAAAGTCTTCCTCCCAACCCCCATTCATGGAACCCTTCTAACCACTTCTGGTTTGTGCCATTAAATTTAAATCAATTTTGCTCAAAAAAAAGCCTTAAATTTTTAAATATGCATCTATTTATTTTTTAACAGCTCCAGTATCAGAAGGTGGATTTGAAGGAGACCCAACACTTTCTGGCAATGAGCAGACTGGATACCAGCTAAGCCTATTGAACTCCTTAATTTTTGTTGTATCTGAAAGTCCCTCTCAACTATTCCAGCTCTGCATCTCTCAGGCTGTATTTGAGCTTTTTTTTTTTTTTTTAATCAAACTGGGTCTGGAGTTGGACTGAGTCTGACTTAAACTGGATTGGGTACATACAGTGTGTGGCCTCAAATAAATGTGTGTGTATATGTGAACCAAAAAAAGAAAATGGGTTCTTCTAAGTCCAAAATGTGTGGCACTCCTCCTCAAGGGCTTTGACTAACAATATGTATAAAAATTATGGGTCCAGACCTCTGCTTGCACAAGTAGGTTAAACTTACCAAATATGATCTTGAATTATAATTGTCAGAGTGGGACTCTTTTAACCTAGATAAATTTATTCATTTATGAGGTACCCTAGAGGGAGAAAAGGGTCTCAGTGTATAACTCAGACATGTAGAGGTAAAATGAATTTTCCACCTCTAGAGCTCCTGGCAACATAGATGGACCCCATTGGGATGCTCAACTCATTTTGGAGCTGGCAGAAGCCAGCAAAGGTTGAGAATTATCACCAGTCAGCTCTCCCAGTTCTCTACCTATAATGCCCCAGTCAAGAGAGGAAGGTAAAAATTTACTTTGTTCCTTTCTTTCCAAATTAAGATTCTTGTGAATTAGTTTGGCATTACCCATTGGCTATCAGTCCTTTTCCTTCCAGGGAGAGCTACTGCATTCTTGTTTGTCTTATTTTGTGTCCTGATGCCCATTGTTAGTTTTTGCATATGCAGGTAGCTCAACCATCATGTTGGGGGTCCTGAGAATATAACAGAAATGTGGGGTTATGCCCATTTTCATCTAGCATCTGCTACCTGTGGGATGACAAGACCTCAAGTATTTTTTTAAAAGATTTTATTTATTTATTTATAGAGGGAGGGGATGAGAGGGAGAAAGAGAGTAAGAGAAACATTGATGTGCAGTTGCTTCTTACATGCCCCTACCTGGGGACATGGGCCTCAACCCAGACATGTGCCCAACATGAGTCCTATTGGGAATCAGACTGTTGACCCGTTGGTTAACAGATCAGTACTTAGTCTGCTGAGCCACACCAGCCAGGGCTCAGTTCTTGTCTTCTTAAAGGAAAGATTTCAGTCAAGAGACAAAGTGCAGCAAGGGAGGCAAAATTTATTATCAGTGTGGAAATACACTCAGAAGAGACTGAGTGGGCACCTCAGAGTGAGAGTGCCTTGAGCAGTTACTAAGCTTGGGTATTTATAGACTCTTCTTCCTGGGCTTCTCTGCTTCTATCTTTCTATTTCCCCTTTGTCATTTCGGACTGCCTGTGCACATACTACATGACTGGAACTGGCGACCTATGTAGATGAATAATGTCCTAAGATTGAATCAGAGATTTGGTGACCACAAGTCCAGTTATGGTGAGCCCTGTTGCAATTTAGAGATTTACTTTGGGCCCTGTAGACATGCAGGAATGCATGAGGATAATCTATCTCTATCCCCTTCCTCTGTGTGCCCCAGCTTGTGTCTAACTACTTATTCTAATACATCTATCAAATGTTGATAGTTCTCATGGGGATTGTTTTCTTTCTTTTGGTTATCTCAGTAGTGCTTCTGGCTCTTGGCAGAGCTGCATCTTTTGCCTCCTTTTTGGTGATGCCTCTTGCATCCATGGTGAAGCTATAAAAGGCTAATTGGTTTTGGTTTCCAGTCCATAGGTAATCTTTTGGCTTAAAAAAAAAAAGAGCCCAATACTGCCAGAAATAATTGCCATTTAGACTAAAACTTAATACTAAGATATTTGAAAAGACTTCAAAAATGATCACAGGTTAACATAATTGGAAGTTGAGAATTCTGTTAGAAATTTTCTTTCAGACCTTTTTTCTGAGATAAAATGAACATAGGAATCTCGTGATTTTCATTTTAGTTTTGAAGTCTCCCTGATATACAGAAGCAAAATGAGGATAATATAGTTAGATAGGTGGATCATTCCTTTGATATCATTTCGGTTGCAACTGAAGTCTTTGATGAATTAAAATAACTGTATTTATCTTACAAATGTAGACTATACAAGAATAGAAATGTGGCTATAGAAGCAACTTAAAATCACCTATCTTTTTTATTAATCTCAGAACTTCCCCTATTCACTTCAAAATGCTTGCAGAAATTATGAATGATCAGGACATTGGAAACAAAACTTGAAGAAAACTCACATCCTTTCTCTGTGACTTTGAGATATAAATGTTCTTCTACCTGCTCTTTTCTAGGAGCCCAGAGTAATGTCTTTGAAATCAAACTTCAGGGAAATAATTCTCATCAGAAGGGGAAAAACCCTATTTGCAAAGTAGGGGAATAAATAATATTAAAAGTCTTCTCCATAATTATTAGTAAAAACTTTAAGCCATCTGAGCAGTTTTACTTAATTCATATGCCAGAAACACAATTTGGACCCAACTGTTCTTTTATAATCTAGTAAGTTTTGTACTGTCATGCCTGTGTGAACTATAATTTTAAAACAAAAGCTAGAAGATCTCTATTTGTGTCTGTCTGTATGTTTATGTATGTCTACATATGTATAACATGTAATTTTTCTACTACCAGATAGTATTGCTGAACTCAAGTTGTAAAAGATGTCTATGTAATTGGCTTAAAGAAAAATATGTGCTTATATAAATTAAATATTCTCTTAGAAATCTAGAAACTAACCCAAATGTTTTTTAAGTTCATGTGAACTAAGATAATCTTTGGTAAATAAAAACTAGTTTGAGTTTTGTTGGCTTACTTAAAACAGGCATATCTTCAGGGTTATTAACTTTTAGTACAATGCAGACATACAAATTTTATGCTACTTGGGTTTACTAAAAGTCAAATAAGCTCATGTTATTTCTGTTACAGAATTTGTCAGCAAGAAAAATAGCAAGACAGTGGTTAGCTGTTTAATAGAGAAATGATCATGATTTAGCTAAAAATTATTGTTAGAAACAAATAAATTAAATAGATGAAAATAGTTTTCAACAATAATAATGTTTTAAGCCACCTTAAAAAGTTTCCAAATTTATTTTGGTTACTGGAAACATTAATGTTTTATACTAAGCTAAGTTAAATGATGAATATTCATCAAATACCTAGATCACTTCCCAATAAAAAAATACTAAACATTAATTCTTTTTTTTTAAGTAATTTTCCATATCTAACATTCATGATGTATCTTTTTTTTTAATTCTTTATTTTATTGATTATGCAACTACAGTTGGCCCATTTTCCCCCCTCACTCCCCACCACCCTGCCCATCCCCTCCCACCCTCATTCCCCCCTTTAGTTCATGTCCATGTGTCATAAGTTCTCTAGTGTCTACATGTCCCATACTATTCCTACCCTCCCCCTGTCTATTTTCCACCTACTGTCTATGCTACTTATTCTCTATATCTTTTCCCCCTTCCTTCCTCCTCCTACTTCCCTGTAGCTAACCCTCCATTTGATGACTTTTTTTTTTTTTACTGTTCATATTTTTAATCTTCTTTTTCTTAGGTAAGTCCCTTTAACATTTCATATAGTAAGAGCTTGGTGATGATGAACTCTTTTAACTTGGCCTTGTCTGAG
>PVIA01016118.1:0-20160 GCA_004024845.1 Tonatia bakeri | reverse complement strand
GATGGGTTGTCAATCACCGACAGGGCGTCCCCACCAGGTGTGTGATGGATGGGTTGTCAATCACCAACAGGGCGTTCCCACAAGGTGTGATGGGTTGTCAATCATTGACAGGGCATCCCCACCAGGCGTGTGAGGGGTTGTCAATCACCGACAGGGCGTTCTCACCAGGTGTGAGGGGTTGTCAATCACCGACAGGGCGTTCCCACCAGGTGTGATGGGTTGTCAATCATTGACAGGGCCGGCCTGGCAGACGGCACCTGGCAGGGATTCCTGGCCCCGGGGTCGCACTGGCAGGCAGGATCCTGGACGTCGCCAGCGGCCGGCCTGGTTTGGGCCCCAGTGCGGGGCTCTGGGAGGGGCCCTCACACCGAGAGCTGGTGGAGGGGGACTGAGCCTCCGGCACAGCAGCAATGAAGACGGGAGGCCACCATGAGGACAGCAGCCAGTCGGTGTGGCCCTCGGCCACCAGTGTGGACACTCTTTCACACACACACACACACACACACACACACACACCCCATGCGGGCACCAGCCGCACACGACGGGGCCGTTCCCCCTCGCAGTGGAGGGCAGCGAGGCACGCGGGAGCTGGAGTCAGGATGGGGGTGGTGTCTCTTCGGGGCGGGCGTGAGAGCAGACGGCCTCCGGGAATGGGTCAAGCTCATCACGGGAGGGAGGGACTAGTGTGAGTGATGATGCTTCCTGGAATGTTCTCGTGACTCGGAGAACCGGGGTCGTAGCCGGGTGCAGGTGAGGCTGGGGGCGGGTCATGTGCAGAGGGTGGTGTGAGCGTGTGGTGGGTGTGAGCAGAGGAGAAGGTGAGGAGGGAGGCGACGGGGCAGAGTCCCGAGGGTGAGCAGGGACCGAGCACGGGGGTGGGGTGGGGGAGCAGGCGGCCGCAGAAGCACCTGGGCTGGGAGCTGGGAGTGAGGAGGGGGCCGGGGCTGGAGGGGACAGGAGCAGGCCTGACTTGGTCGTCTCACAGGGAGTGAGAGGTGGCGGGTTGGCCTAGGACGTTGGTTAAATTGCCGGCAGCTGGAGGCCCCACTGGGGACCCGGGGGTCACCTCGGCTCAGGGGGGACTTCGGCGAGGGTCTGCTCTGCTCAGCTGAGTTCCAGCGCTCTGTGTCCGCAGGGCACAGAGTGATGTGGCGGCTCCAGACTCGGCATCTTTTCATGGAGTCTGGGGCCTCCGGTCAAGTCACATGGACGTCCCCAAAGGTTGGCGCTCACTGCGTTAGTCAGGAGTCACAGGCTCCTCACCCTCCCCCCCACCAGAGGGGGGTCGCACGTGTCCCTGCGCTGGGGACCGAGGACAGCCACAGGGCCTGCAGAGGGTGCAGAGGTGAAGGCCGGGCCTGCAGCCCGTGTCTCAGACTGTGGGCTCAGTTCTGGAGGCGCATGGCCATGGCCGCTAGGTCCCCGGGACTCATCTGGGGGCTGCGTGCGCCATGCTGCCTGCAAGGCGGGTGCGGGAGGGACAGGGCTCCATCAGCTACAAACGCGGTGAGCCCTGCGCACAGCTCGAGCACGGGAGCACTGCGTCTGCAGGGGGCGCTCCTCACCCGAGGGCAAGTAACGGGGAAAGACGGTGGGAGCCTCGGGCTGGGAAAAACGATCCTTCCTGTCCGCAACAGCCAAGGGCTGCCTCGTGCGGTTGGGGAAGAGGCACGTCTTTTGGACAAGAGCTTGCTGAAAAGTCTGAGAAAGTTCTAGAAAACAGATGTGTTGTTTTGATGCGAAGTGCAGGCAAACATGCCGCCTTCGGAACAGGACCTCGAGGTCCACAGCGGAGTGGGGCGCGGGCGCCACCCCTGGTGTCAGACGAGGGGAGGCTGGAACCACGGCAGCGGGGCTCCCGTCCGCCCTCCCAGGGCAGGTGACCTCGCTCCGGAAGCAACAGGGGTGAGGCCCGCGAGCACCGGCAGAGGTCCACCCCAGGGGACAGAACGGACAGAACCAGGGGGACGGGGCAGGGGAGGCCGCTGTGGCTGGAGCGGGGGTGGGAGCGGGAAGACGACCTCGGGGACTCGCAGGGACGTCTGAGCGCCTCACGGCATGGGAGGCGGGAGAATGCTCTGATGCGCGCCCGTCCGGGAAATGAGGAGCTCAGGTCTCCTCTCCGCAGCCGGGGGCCGGTCCACGCCAGCGGGCAGCCGCGGTGTCGGGGCGCGTGCAAGGACGGGCAGCAGCCCTGCTGCAGGCGATCGCCGCCTCTGGGGGTCCAGTGAGCCGGCAGGGCCCCAGGGACATGCGCAGTCTCTCCTGGATGCCAGCCCCTCCTGAGCGCCCCCCGCAGCCTGGGCCCGGGCACAGCCAGCCCCCAACCCCGGCAGCTCCCCTGCTGCCCGGGAGAACCCCGCTGGTGGCGGCGGGCAGCACCAGCAAGGACGGACGCCAGGGGGGCTCCGGGGAAGTCTGCACAGCCCCGGAAGGACTCGGGGAGCACTGGGCTGCTCTGCTTGGGCGGTGGCTGCAGCCCAACCCGAGCAGTCTGAGGGAGGCAGAGAGGGCCGGCGGGAAGGACCCAGGGCCCTGACAGCCTGGGTGCTGCTGGTCGGCCTGTCGGGGGGGACCCTGGGCTGGGTGGGGCCGGCAGGGGACAGGCTGCATGCGGGTGAGACCTGAATGGGGTCTTCTGCTACTTGCAGCCACGAGCACCTCACCAACCCACTTCCCTTCAGCCTCAAAAGCCCCGTGTGCCCTGCACTGCCCCCTCTGTGCTTTAGGGCCTGGCAGGGGGGTCACTGTCCGAGGGCAGGGGACTTCGTGACCCCAAGTATGTCCTGTTTATTCCTGCTTTTGTCGTCACTGCCCCAGGGGCCCTCCAGGAGTTTGCAGCCTTCTCCCTCCTGGTGGAATCCTGCTCAAATACTGACCTGGCTCAGATACGGCCCCCACTGCCCCCCACGGCCCCAGGAGCCCCAGATCAGCCGCACTGGGGCTGTCTGCCCACAGGCGCGAGCTGCCTGGGGTTGGTGACACTGGGTCAGTCCCACATCCAGCGCCAGGCGCCAGGCAGGTGCACAGATGTGTCTTGAATAGAATATGTGACTCTGTGGACTAAAAGCCACTTAAACCCCCTCCCCCCCAAACCCCCACAACCATGGGTCTTTCCAGAAAGAGCCCTTTTGCCAATAGACACAAAGCACCCTCTCTCCCCTCCCTCCCCCCACCTCTTCCCAGCCCTCCCGGCCCAGGGACCTCTGCGGTCCGTTCCAGAGACACCCGGGCACGTGTGCCGCCCGCCGTCACGCCGCGTCGGTCAGGACACGGAGGCCAGGCCGGAGGGCAGAGCTTTATTGAGAACACGCACTCGAGTCACGCCGCAGGCCGGCGCCCGTCGGGCCGCGCCGTGTGGGGCGGCTGTGGAGTCCGCAGGGAAGACGCGGGGCAAGGCCGCGAGGGCGGGCGGAGACCAGGCGTCCCTCCGCGAGTTAAATACGCGGAGAAGCAGTGAGAGTGTATTTACAGTCACTTAAAGTGGGCACGGCCAACACACATGATTAAACAAAACCTGATTCCTGCCTGCTTCTTTCAAAGAGAATTTTAAATATGACTTTAGTTCTTAAAAAATACAGTAAGGAAATAATTACATTCTTGTATGAAAACATTTCACAGTGGACAGCTGTGGTCAGGCGTGCGGAAGACCTGAAATTTAAAAGTCGGTGTCAAAATTTAAACAGCCCTTCTCAGTAGAAAACGAAACACAAAGATCATGTTATTAAAAACACCTTTGGTCCCTAAGAATCGTGACCAGATGTCCACACGGCGACAGGCAGGGCCTGGGTGGTGCGTGTGCCCCTGGCAGGTGAGGCCCACGCTCGCCGCAGAGCGGGGGGAGGGGCGTGTCTGCGGCCACCACCCCCGGGGCGCACTGTCCTGCGTGGCCTGTGTCCCAGGCAGGGGTGGCTCCACCTTCCCTGGGACTCGGTGTCCTGTGCGCGAGACACGGAGGCTTCCATCCACTTGCGGTCTGTCTCACGCTGCCCCGCCCCCGTCGGGGGTGGTAACAAGACAGCAATAACAGCAGGAACAAAATGACAACAATCATCCTCTTTGAAACTATGCCCTGATTTGCAATGACCTTTCCCGTCACACGTCACTGCAGAAGCAGGGGAAGGCAAGGGTCGCACGCAGGTTCACACCCTGAGGAGCGGCCTGGCGGAGACCGCAGGTCGCCGAGCTCAGGACAGGCTGCTCTCGGGACCCGCTGGCTGACGGGGGGTGCCTAGGGGCCGACCCCAGGGTGGGGGGCGCTGTCACAGGACTTGAATAAACAGAAAACCATGGCTGCTGAGCGGGGTCCCCAGCAGCACGCTGGCGGTGAACAGTCTTCCAGGAAGACAGGATGTGACCACGGCGAGGGAGTCCTGCCCACGGCGGTCCCCTCGGAACCTGCGGGCAGCGTCCGCTGTGGCCCTGACAGAGCGAACCCGAAGCTGCTCCCGGGCGGCCGCCAGGACCTCCGACACATTCTGAAGCAGACTTTGCGAAGGCGGCAAACCCCTAACCTATGACAGTGGTTTGGGGTTCTCAGAAATGGCCAGAAACCACCCAGGGCGGTGAGGAGGGCGGGGCGCATGGCGTTGGGGGCAGGGCTGGCTCTGGTCAAGGGGAGAGCCTTCACCCTGCCCCCCACACGGCAGAGCGGACGCACACCCCTGCACCCGGCCTTGGCAGCGACCCAGAAAGCCCTTCACCGGCACTGCTTCTGTGCAAAGCTGGGTGAGCAAGTTAAAAACATTATAAAAATATAAAAGTGGGCAGGATTTTGAAGGCTGATGGCACTTTACCAAAATAAAGCCGGAAGCTGGAGCCTGAGGCCGACAGTGCGGATTCAGGTGCCTGGGGGAGGGGGGTCAGGAGAGGCCGCCCCTTCTGCCCCCCCCTCCCCGTTTTTCTCCTTTTCGGGCAGGGCCCGTGAGCTTGGCCTGCTCCCTGGAC
Source organism: Tonatia bakeri (assembly GCA_004024845.1). Classification (NCBI taxonomy): domain Eukaryota; kingdom Metazoa; phylum Chordata; class Mammalia; order Chiroptera; family Phyllostomidae; genus Tonatia; species Tonatia bakeri. The sequence goes on along the minus strand of PVIA01016118.1, from coordinate 15,213 downwards.
CACGACCGCCTGTCAGCGGTCTGCCTGCTCCCAGCACAGCGGGGCCTCGGCCCCACCCGCCTGCCGGCCGCCCAGGGAGGGCGGCAGACCGAGCCCACCGTCAGAATTCTGACGGGATGCCCAGGCGTGTCTCGTATGTACAGATATAAATTAAAAACTATACTTCTGGAACATATACAAATAAATAACTTACTTTGGAGCAAAGACTTTAGGCTGACTTTCAATCAAACCTGGAGTGTGGAGGGAGCCCGCTGGCAGAGTGGCCGTCCGCAGCCGCGGCCGCGCAGTGCCCCCTCCCAGCGGCTCCCAGACCTGCAGAGCGCCCGTCTGCCTTAGAGGCTCGGGGTGTGGGAGGGAATGTGGAACCTGGGATTTACACACACCACACGTGTCCGCCAGGCGTTGGGGGCCCTGGACCCTGGGCACGGCCCACGGCACGGCTGAGGTGGCATCCACTGGCCACGTCGGTGCTGCCCACACCGCCAGCAAAGGTCAAGGGCGAGGGCTGCTGGGACCTCCCGTCTGGTGACTCTCCACCTGCCAGCTCGCTTGGGCAGAGCTGGCTGCCAAGCACAATGGCCAAGAGCCTTAACCGGAGAAACCGTGTTCACCCGACGGCAGCAAAGACAAACGGGAGATGGGCCTTCCGTCACAAAGGAGCGGCCAGACCGAGGACGGCCCTACGCCCCACCCCAGTGTCCTCTGTGGACGACCCAGGAGGCCTCTGCTACATGCTGGTGGGATATCCCTCAGACTGCTGCCCTGTGGGAAGGGGTCAGAGGGCAGTGCCAGGTCATGATAACACGTGACCCCCATGCCCCTGGCAGGCAGCTCTGCAGTGGCGTCAGGTCCTAGGTGCAGGCCCCGTATGCAGCGTGGGGAACGTCCCCATGTGCCCGACACAAGCTTCCTGCCGAGCCTGTCACCTCGGGGTCAGCCCAGGACACGGGACAGCGATCCGGCCCTGGGGGGGGCATGTGCGCAGAGAGGGTCTGGGGACGAGCAGAGGACACTGTTGTGCTGCTGTCAGTCCCCACCTGGGATGGGAGCCTCCTTCCAGGGGCCGGTCACGGCCGTGTCGCCCACACCTCGCCGCAGCCCCCGGTCTGGGAGAGGGCTCCTAGGCACAGACCCTTCACGACAGAGCCCCTCCAGGGTCCCTGCGGGGGGAGAGGAGTCTGGCTCCGAGGCTACAGTGCAGCAGCTGCTCTCTCTGTCCCTTCTGAGCCCCAGTGCCTGGGCACCCCCGGAACACCGCACGGGAGGCAGACGGGACAGGTGGTGGGGTGGTGAAGAGGCCCACGAGGCCCAGTCCACGGGCACGTTCATGGCTTCAGTGTGCACACTGGAGGCAGGGGAGGGGCGGCTGGGAGCTGTGGGAGGCCTCCCCCCGCCCCCATGCTCTGCGATGTCCCAGTTCTGTAACTGCAGTTCCCAGGACCTGCCTCCTTTTCGCGGGATGGACCCGCCAGCAAAGGGCCTGGGGAGGCCGGAGTAACCGTGCGCCCTGCTGAGCCCCCAGCTCCCCAGGTGCAGCAGTGGGGGCACCAGAGGGGAGGGTGCACCGGGGTGGGGGGTGGGGGTAGGGGGTGCAGGGCAGAGCCGCGAGCCCCAGCCGCCTTCCTGGAGCAGTGCAGACAGCGGCTCAGGTGGGCATGGGGCTCTGCGAACCCCGAACCCCGAGCGCCGAGCGCAATGCTCATGGGAAGTGCTCAGACCTTCCCAAAGAACGGCACTTCGGTCCTGGCCACGAAGCATCCGTCCAGAAGCAGAAAGGTGGACACGCCTCACAGCACAGCATCTCAGGCCTTCATTCAGCTCCAGGGCCGAGGGGAGGGGGGGGTGCGCAGAGACAGGTGGTCACGTGCTCGCTTGAGGCCGCCGGCTGTGCGGCCTGGGGTGAACGGGCACCCCGCTGCGGAGGCCCCTCGAGCCCTCGGTCCCCGCCCCTCCCCCGCTCGGCCAGCACCCCTCCGGCCTGCGGCTGAGGGACTGGCACTGCCGTGGGTGACAGCTGTCACCGCCCCTCGCCGGAGGGTGGCTCAGGTTACCTTTCCTCCCCTTCCGTCTGCAACAAATCAAGTGGGAAACCAAGGGCTGCGGGAAAACTCCTTTAAGGGCACCGTCATACAGTAGAAAAATACTCGTGAGGGTCCGGGCGTCCGCCGTGGTGCCCGCGGCGGCGGCTCGTGGGCTCCTACGTCCCGTTCTTCAGCTCCCACTCCTGGCGGGGGAAGCGAGAGTCAGGGCGCCGGCCACACGGAGCACCGCGGGAGTCGCCTACGACCAGGAATGGCCCGGCCACAGGCAGGGCCGCCCAGTCCCAAGCGGAGCACCGGCAGCGCTGCTGCAGCCACAGCAGCGGGGGCCCCGCCCCGTGAGGGAGGCCCCGCCCCGTGAGGGAGGCCCCGCCCCGTGAGGGAGGCCCCGCCCCGTGAGGGAGGCCCCGCCCCGTGAGGGAGGCCCCGCCCCGTGAGGGAGGCGTTGCCCGGCGCAGGCGCAGCAGCACGGCGGAGCTCACGGCGGAGCTCACCCGCGCGGCCAAGGGCCGCCTGCCCAGCACAGCTGCCTCGCGGGCAGCTCCCGGTCACAGCCCGCGAGGGCTGTGTGCGCCCATCAGCGCAAGTGGTTCTCCGTTTGCCCGAGATCTTGGAGCTGACGCCGCGAGCTGTCAGTGGCTGACTCCATCAGAAGGAGACCCTGTGGGGGGCCCGGGGGCCCCCAGTGCACCCTGGACCCGGGGGTTGACAGGGCTGCAGGTGGGGGGACTGGGGAGGGCAGTGTGTCTGCACAGGGTCCTCGGTCACCTGGTCACCTGTGGGAGGAGCCCGGAGCCCCGCCCTTCTGACGGAGACCCAGAGGCCTCAGGGCTGAGAGGCCCGGAGCTGGGCTTGAGAGCGGACAGCTCCCGAGGGCCCACCCACAGCCAGACCCTGGAGGCCGGTCACAAATGGCATTTGAGGGGAGGCTGTGGGACTGGGCAGGAGGACAAACCTAGCTGCCCCATCCCTCCCACGAGGTCCTGAGGCCGGAAAGTCTGCGCCCCGTTGGGCTGCACCCTAGAGTGTACGCAGGGGACTGACCTTGGCCTTCCGGAGCACGTGGCCACGGCAGGGGGCACTGCCTGCCGGCTGGCTCTGCTTCAAGACGGCCGCGCTGTTCACGGGCACCGGTCCCTCAGCGTCACTGGTCTCGCAGCTGGACAGAGGTGAGCTCTCCAGCGGCCGGTGCCTGCTTCCGGGGGACTGTCAACAGAGAGAGGACACCCGTGTGAGGGGCCCAGGCCGCCCTGCTTCCCAGCGGAGAGGGTTTCCTCGTAAGAAAAGCAGGGTTTGGAAATCGGCAAACACAGGGACAGCCAGAATGAGGACAGCGGGGACCTGTGTGGCCCATGCCCAAGTCTAAGAGCTCCTGCTAAACGTCCATTCCACAGATGGACAGACGGAGGTTCAGAGGGTGCTCCAGCCTGCCGGGCACGCTGGGAAGCGGGGAGGAGGGCCCCCGGCCGCTGCATCCGCCCCTCCAACCCCACCAGTGGCCCTTCAAGGGCCCTCTCCTCAGCGCTGGTTCCCAGGAGCTCTGGCTGCTATAGCCGCCTCACCACCCCGGCAGCAGCATTGCCCGCAGCCACGACGGTGGCACCATGAGCTCTCAGAGCCCCACACGCAGGCGGGCCCCCAGCACGAGCCAGGCACAGGGCTACGCCAAGGGTTTCGGACTTTGCGCAGTTTACACGCAGGCAGGAGGAAGGCGGTTCCCGGTGACTGTGAGTGGGACCGGGGGGAGTTTGGGTGCCGGGACTGTCATTACGGGCCTTCCAGGGAGACGGCACTGCCCTCGGGAGAAGCAGAGACAGTTGGCGGTGCCGGCCTCAACCCAGTGCCAGGGAAGGCGGCCCCGAGACCACAGTGGAGAGTGTGCCCTTGCGACTCCTGGCTGGGCCGGCAGGCGCATCGTTTCAGGAGAATGGTGCTCTAGGTACCGGGGAAACAGGTTGCTGAGACCCCCCATTCCAGGGAATATGGACCACGGGGCCAGGCAGCCCGCGTGGTTGGTTCCGGCTAACCAGACTGGTGTGCAGGGTGGGGGGGTGGTGGTAAAGGAGGGGTGAGGCTGGTCCAGCACGCGCCCCTCCCTGGGAACGGGTCCATCTAACAAGCTGCTCTCCAGGGATGCGGCCTCGGTGGGGATGAGGTCGAGCGCCACCATGCTGGGCGGCGATGGCCAAGGAGCAGCCCTCACGAGAGGAAGCATGAGCACGTGACTGAGCGCGTGGGGGGGGGCCCTGACACGCCAGCGCCAGGCCTCCATGAGGACCAGCTGTCCGGGCCAAAAGAAAGAAGGGCCGCGACGGGGCCAGAGGGAGAGCGTGTGGTCGCTGCAGACGCGGGGTGGGTGGGAGCTGGCCCCACAGAGACTCTGGAATCAGAGCAGGAGGGAGGGGCACAGCGAGCACAGGTCCAGGGCGGGCTGACCGCAGCAGCGGGGAGGGGTGGGTGGGCTGACCGGGCACCTGAGCCGGGGCAGCTGCTTCCCAGAGTCTGGGCTGGAAGGGTCAGCGGGGACTGGGACGCAACTGGGGGAGAAGGTGGGGCCATGCGGACAAACCAGCGCGCCTTCAGACTTTGGAGGACGTGAGAGGAGAGTGGGAGGCACAGGGGGGAAGGTCGGACGGGGCCTGAGAGGCCAGGGGAGGGGGGTCTGGGGCCCGGCCCCCCAAGTGCAGAGGTCAAAGGCCCCCACACTCTCCTGCCTCCAGCCCACCCCGGACGAGGGTCTAGAGGGGTTCAGGGGTCAGGACGCAGTGAGGAGCCGCCTGCACCTCACCGGCCGCACTCACCGCCTCACTGCCACCTCCAGTCGGAGCTGGCCTCGCCCCGGCCCCGGTCCCATCGGCCCTGGGAAGCCTGCGTCACCCGGGCCCAGGGTGGGTACCAACGCCCCCAGCACGTGCGCAGGGCTCTCCATGGCACTCCCCACGCCTGGCATAGCTCCTTCCCGGGGCCGTCTCCCTCCCTAGGGTCTAAGCTCCACAGAAACAGCAATTCTCCCTTGCTCACTGCTGGGCCCCTAAGGAGCTCAGCATGTAACCCTATCTTGTTGAGAAAGGAAGGAGGGAGGGAGGGAGGGAGTGAAGGGGAAAGAGGGAGGGACGGGGAGGGAGGGGAGGGAAGGGAAGGGGAGGGGGGAGGGACGGGGAGGGATGGAGACACACTCTCTCTGGCCAGGCCCTGAGCTGAGAGCTCTTCTGAGCATGGTCCTAGTGGTAGGCGGTATTGTCATCCCCATTTTACAGAAGAAAACCCATGGCTTTGAGAAGGTGAGTGACCTCAGAGGACTGCCCGGGGACCCCAGGACTGCTCCCCCAACACTCAACTCAGCTGCAGCTGGAAGAAGGGGCCCACGGGTGGGGGTGTGGCCTTGGGAGGCCGGCCATGCAGCCAGAATTAGCGTTGCCAAGTTGGGGAGGCACCTCTGGAAGTGGGGGGTGGTCACTGGCAGGCCAGGAGTCTGGAGGAGGGGGAGGTCTGGACAGAGTCTCTGTGGGGAGTGGGAGGCGGGTGGCAGGCTTCGGCACCACCCCCGTGTCTGTAAATCCACACGTCTTCCCGGTGGACCCGCACACTGCTGTGAGGAGGGGCTGCGGGCCAAGCAGTTTGGAACAGACCAGCAGGCCCTTGGCGCTGGCGAGAGAGGGGCAGGGGCCGAGTGTGGGTCTGACCCCCATCCGCCACCTGCTCTCGGTCCCTTTCCTCCGTGGGCCCGGAGCCCCGCCATTCGACACGTGGGGCAGCAAGGAGGTGATGGAATGACCCCGCAGAAAAGACTGACGAGGTACAGGACATCGCTGTGGTTAAGGTGGAGATTCAGCCCTGGTTTCCACGGGGCCTGTCCGACCGCAGAGGACCCAGACCCTGCAGGGTCTGCTTCCGGCACCGGGCATGCTCGCAGCGCAGGCTAGACACCCACCCAAGTCGGAGGCACTGCACCCGAGTCTCTGTCGTGAGAGCTGGCCCTGAACTGGGGCACGGCTCGACGGAGACAAGAGCTGTCCCCACTGCACTCGGGTCTCAGGTCTCACAAAGGAGAGGACACGGGCCGGGCCCCCCCGCACCCCCAAAAGACGCTCCGAGGAAGCGGCGGAGCACTGCGGGTGGGTGAACGGGCTCCCCGAGGGAGTGCCCCAAGCGACGCGTGCTGGGCACCTAGGGTGCTGGCCAAGGCCGGGGCGAGAAGCAGCCCCAGGAGAGGAACGCGGGCGCGCTCTGCACACGGCGGCCGTGCCGCTGCGGAGGGGCAGTACCTGCGGACTCGAGGTCCCTGACCGGGGCTCGATGGCCAGCCCCAGCGTGATCCCGCCGGCCAAGGCCTTCCGGAGGCTCTCCTTGACCTCGGTCAGCTCCAGCTCCAGGCTGACGCGCTCCGACTCCCTGCGCCTGCACTCCTCCTCCAGCGCCTTCAGCTTCTCCTCCAGGACCGGCTGCGTCTTCCTGCCTGCGGGCAGAGACACCGCTGCACGCCCACCCGCCCTGCCGGCAGACCCCGGGGCCCCGCGGGGCCCTGCCCTTCCCAGGAAACTCACACTCAGCCGCCCCTTAAAGGAGCAGCGTCCTCTCCTCACACCTCCTTCGTGGCAGCAGGAAGCACAGGGACTGGGGAGGAGGAGGCTGGGCCTCACGGACGGGCCTCAGCGCACTCGGAGAACGTGGGACTTCAACGGCGTGGCTCCCCAGGGGCCGCTGACTTGCAGAGTCTGAACGGTTTACGTTCTAACCCTCCGGCCACTCTCCCGTTGCCTCACCCGCCCGCGCCCAGGCACAGCCGCCCGGAGGAGCAGGGTGCACGTTTGCCCGGAGCACTCACTTCCCACTGTCTGGAAGGCGTGGCACGACCCAGGAGGGCGGGCACTGTGCCCCCACAGGTCAGGACACCAGTTCCTAGGGCGGCCGGGCCTGCGCAGGCCCTGGTCCAGCACGCACAGCACGGGAGGCGCTTCTCTGAGGCCAAATCCCAGTCTAACCCTCTGCGTCTCCACCCTCCGAGGTGGCATCCGGCTCCCCGGGGCGGCCATGTGCTCAGCACCGCACCCGCCTCCTGCCCCCCCTGTGAGCCGCCCCTGACCAGCTCCGTGGCACCCGCCCCCCATTCCAACTCCACAGCGCATCCTGCGCACAAACCACGCCAGCACAAAACACAGCAGCACCGAGTTGGGGAAGGTTCTGATCCCACGGGCGCTGGCCCCTCCCTGCACACAGAGCCACTCGGAGGAGGCGCCTCCCCTTCGGGCCTTCCTGGCGCCCTGCGCCCTCCCCATCCTCAGAGACCGAGAGTCCCTGCTGGCCCAGGGCAGGCCCAGGCTGGGCCTGAGGCGTGCATTTCAGCAGTTCCCTCCGCAGAGCCGGGACCCCCGCCCCGGCCGTGCAGCCAGGACAAGCCCGCCCCATCCAGACACAGCTCTGGCCCTCTCTGCGGGCTGCAGCCACTAATCCAGCTCCCCCGGCCCCTCCCAAGAACCAGACGCTGCCTTGCTCTCAGCTGAGCCTTCTCGGGAGCAAGGGCAGGAGCCCGCACGGTGAGCCCGCACGGTGGCCTCCAACTGGGCTCTGAGTGCCGCCTGTCCCGGGCCCCGCGTTCCTGCTGAGGGACCCAAGTGCCTCGTCACCCTCGGTGCCTGTGGCAACAGGCTCTAGGCCAGCGGTCCCCCACTTTTGCCACCAGGGACTGGTTTCGTGGAAGACAATTTTTCCACCCTCCAGGGTCGGGGTGGGAGACGGAAAGTGGAGCTGAGGCCGTACCAGGCACGGTGTCCACGGACCGGGAGGAGGGCGGGCGGGCGGGCGCGGCCCGGTAGGGGCCACCGTGGTCTCCACAGCGCTGGCCGTCAGCACCTGAGGCCGGGACAGCTCCCAGGCCCCTAAAGCCTGGGGCCCGAGTACTCTGGCCCCCCGACTCCTGTCCTGAGCAAGGCCTCCAGTGTCACAGCAGCATGCTCGGGACACACACGGGGTCTTTCTAAGATGAGCGCCTGGCCAGGGAGGCCCCGGGGGCGGGCAGAGGGACCCAGGCTCGCTCGGACCGGGCGCCCCTCCTACCGGCGTTCACGTCGATGGCGGCCCGCAGGTCCTTCCGCTCCTTCCGGAGCTGGGCCAGCCTGGTCCTCAGGGCTTCCTTCCGCCTCAGCAGCTCCTCCTCCTTGGTCTGCAGCCGCCGGGCGTCTGCTTCGACCCGGTTCTTGCCGTATTTGTACTGGTCAGCATCTTGGAAACACAAGCGGCGAGGGGAAGTCAGGGTTAGCCAAGCGGACAAGGAGGCGGCCCGCACCATAGCAGACTCAGCGCTGGCCGGCTCATCCCCTCAGCAAGGTGGGGAGCGAGACTGGTGGGAACCAGCTCAGATTACTCGGTGTCCTCTGACACAACATTTAAAACAGAAAATAGAATATTAAGAAATCCCTGGATGCTCTCTGTCCCCAGCATCCACTGCAGCGCACAGTGAGTGTGCCACACCCAGAGCGAGGGGGCCACCCACAGCGAACGCCGCCCCGGAGTTCAAAGGCGGTAGACCCAAGAGGGACGGTGGCCGCCACCCCCGGGCCTCAGCTGCACCCTCTGCGAAGCAGACGTGCTAAGGTCCATCTTGTGGGTTATTTAAAACTTTGACATTTGTTCCAAAAGCTGGTGTCACAGAAGCATGGGGTGCCTGGGTCGTGGTGGACGCCCCCAGGAGCCTCTGGCCGCTGTCAGTGCTGACAGCAGCCCGAGCTCTGCCTGCTCAGAGGCAGAGGTGAGCCGTTTCTTGCATCGTGCCTGAAGGCTGAATCCGCCAGCTCTGTGCCGCAAGCCCCCGGGGGCTGCAACGGAGCGCTGCCTGAAGGCCGGCACGACGTCACCTCGGCCCCCCACGGTCCCCCCGCTGAGAACGCACAGCATGCACGGAGGGCACTGGGCGGGTCGCAGCCTGCGATGACCACGCCGACCGCCTGCAGCATGAGTGCCGCTGGCCGGGGCTCAGGGCCGGGGCCTGCTCTGCAGACAGAGCGACATCCGAACTCAGGCCGCTGATCCCAGACTGAGACGTCCCCCAGCAAAGCTGCGCATCGCCCCATCTCTCTGTTCCCAGGCAGTAAGCCCTGTCCGCTCCAGAAGGAAGTTGGCTAGACTCAGCAAAAACACAGAATGCAATTACTGTTCTTGTTTGTCACCGCTAGCTGTCACCACAGTTAACAACGACTCCTGCAGGTCTCAGGACATAAAGGGGTAAATCACCTGGGAAATGAGATCAGCCCAGTGACCGAGAGAGACGCCCCTGTGACCCAGGTCTGGCACAACAAAGAGGGCCACCCCTGCCCGCCCGCCCCACGGAGTGGCACCAGCACCAGCACCAGCACCGCACGTGACTTGGAGCCCCGACTGCACTGGGGGCGTCGGTGCACAGCTCCACGGAGAACACACGGGGCCTGGGGCAGGAGCAGCCCGCACTGCAGAGTGGGTCTAGGCCGGCCCACGCACACCCCCCATGCACCCCCCACAGTGCCCTGAGTTCCCTCGCAGAGCCCACAGGGGCAGCTCCTGACCCCAGGGAGCCCCCGGGCGGCGCACAGACTGTCCGCACGTGAGGGCCGCGGGCAGACGGCAGCGGCCGCCTGAGGGCAGCCCTGAGAGCTGGAGGGAGGAACGGCCGTGGGCCTGTGGTGGATGGCGAGGGTTCATCACACATCTGTGTCCCTCCAGGGCCGGGAGGCCCACAGCTACTGGACAGTTTGGCCACGGAAACTGTGTAGCCGAACATCTACCCCCCACCTCCAGGAGCCGAGTTTAGAGTGTGGGGAACCTGACCGAAGTCACTGAGTCACCAACAGATCAGAGACACAACCCAAGTTCCCCCAACCAAAGCCAGGGCCCTGCAGCTGCCCTGCCCCTCCAGGGGCCACAACCGAAGTCGGAGTGACCAGTGCTGGAGTCAGGTCACCAGCTGGCTTTCCCCGAGCATACGAGGAGCTGTCACGGAGGCGGGCTCCAGGGCCACGCCGCCCTCCCGCCCCGCAGGCGAGACAGGGCAGCTGGGCTCCAGGTCCTGCCCCCCATGGGCCCCACGCCCAGCCCCAGCCGGACTGCATGCAGCAGCCCCAGCCGGACTGCACGCAGCAGCCCCAGCCGGACCGCACACAGCAGCAAGGCACTTACTTGACGGCGTGCGTGTCACGCCGGCGGCCGAGGCAGCCCGCTTTTGCGGACCACCCACAGCCTTGCCTCTTCCTGCGACCCCGTTGGATGCCACTGGGGGCTTCTTCCCCTTCAACTGTGGAAGGAGACAGAGAAGAAAATTAGAAACGAAACACCTGTGCTTCCATGTGCAGCGCCTCGCCCCTGCCTCTGGCTCTTCGGTAGCAGCTAGCAGAGGCAGGAACACGAGGGTGGACAGGGGCCAGTGTGGCTCCGGAACTCCGGACTGCCAGGGTCTGGCGTGGGCTCAGAAGCGTCCTCAGCTCAGAGCAGTGACAGCTGCACTGTCCCCAGGGGCCCTACGTGCTTATGGGACGCTGACGCTGGCGCAGGCCGTGGAGGCCGTGGAGTGCCCAGTGCCACAGGCGCAGGGCTGGAGGTGCGAGTTTCCAAAGGTGAAGGGCTTTCTTTTGGCGGGACGCTCTCTGGGGGAGGGGCCTGGCTGTGCTGCCCCCAGGGCTTTGAGGCTGACTGATGCTGTCCTAACAGGACCAATAACTGTGTTTGATTCACTGATGGGGTCTCAGGAAGGTGGAAAGAGATGCATGACATAGAATTAGTTTGGGTAAGTTTTCACCAACCACAGGTCTTAAAAATTCCATAGCTCTCCTGCTCCTGGGACGGCTGCAGGCCATCAGGTGCTGCATTGTGCTGAACTGACGGACAGCCCTGAGCTCCGCCCCTGCACTCACCTCCAGGGCCCGGGTTTGGGAGGCGGGCAGGCGAGCTTACATTCTAGCTCCACCACTTAGCGAGCCCTGGACACCCTCTGAGCTTCCGCCTAGTAACCTACCCGACCTGACATCAGTACACAGAGAAGCCAGAGGCCGGCGGCTCCTGCGTCTGCCTCCGACTCACTGAATGGACTCTGAGCAACCGGTTCTGATGAAAGCCATCAGGTGGGAAGAGCCCCTGTGTGTCTGAAACGCCGGAGTCTCCCTTGGCATGTGTCATTTTGTAGATTTTACCCACAAATAGAGGGAAAAGAAAACACATAATCCAAAATGTGCCCATCTGCTTTACAGAGCATTCTTACTAAGGTGCAAAGCTCTTTGTGCAAAGTATAAAAAATTCTTAGGTTGGCCCTGGCTGGTGTGGCTCAGGGCACTGAGCCCTGGTCTGCGAACCAAAGGGTCACCGGTTCAATTCCCAGTCAGGACACGTGCCTGGGTTGTGGGCCAGGTCCCCAGTAGGGGGTGCTAGAGAGGCAACCACATATTGATGTTTCTCTTCCTCTTTTTCTCCCTCTCTTCCCCTTTCTCTAAAATAAATAAATAAAACCTTTAAAAAATAAAAAATTCTTAGGTTGAAAATGCTAGGAAACACAGAATTAGTACTTGTACTGAAATACCACCGTTCGCTACAAACAGGAGGTGAGAGAACCCCAGTTCGCCAGCAAGTAGTCAGTGAACAGATAACGACCCAAACCCTTCTCACCCACGGGGTTTTGGGAGCACACTTTTGTACTCGCTGTGGAAAAGCACCCAGGTGCCCCGAATAATCCTATTTAATGTGTAGAGGTCAGAATGCAGTTACTCCATCGTGAGGGCCGCCTTTCCTCACTGGTGTTTGAATGGAAACATTAAAAAAGCTTGCAGCTCAGGAACATTCTGCCAAGTCTTCCAGTCCCTGTCCTTTTTAAATTGTTGCCTTTAGTTGACTTAATTCACCAAATGCTCTGGGGGGTTTCCCAGGACAGAGAGGGGCCAGACGCGGGTGGAGAAACACGGTGCCCACTCGAGGAGACTGGTAGGGGCACTGAGTCAGCTCCGGGCGGCCACACTGCGTCCACATTTGCAAATTCCACTGCGCTTTCCCCTGGGTGAGCCTCACTCATTGTGCGCTGGGGACAATGCAACCCCCGCAGGAGGACCTCGAGGCAGAGAGGGTTCTAGAACATGAGAGAACATGATGCTGTACCTGGGAGCCGAGCCCGAGAGACGCCCTCCCCACAGAAGAGGTGTTAGTGACAGACTGAGCGGAAGGCGGCCCGCAGGGCGCGGGGCGTTTGCAATGGTTACAGGGCAGAGAGCCAGGAGGCGGCCTAGAAGCCTTTCTGTCGGCAGGTGGGTAGCGCGCAAAGACTTTCGGAGACGGCAAGTTATCGTACAGGCCCGCGTTATCATACAGCACCTCTTCGGCCCGGCCTCCGCTGCCGGGGGCGGTGGCGGGATCCCACTGCAACACACACAGCCTGGAGGTTAGTACCGCTGGACGCCTCGGCCGCACACCCGCACACGCCCGCCGTCTCAGGTGACCCACACCCGGCTGTGGGCGGGCCGACTCAGGAGAGCTCCCCTCCTTCTGGGGGCTCCAGGGAAGGTTTCTTTTCTCCTTCAGTCCTCCCTGGAGTCACTGGCTTATCAAATTTTTGTTCTTTTGTGGGTTTTTTTTTCTGCTTTAAAAAAAAGAACTGATCTGACATTTCTTTCTTTAAAGAAACAGATTTTGGGAGTCCACCTGGCCAGAAAGCAGAGCTGCGAGCTGCCAGGGATGGAATGCTGGACAGGGACATGGGGACACAGGGACCGGGGACATGGAGCCGGGGGATGGGGCCCAGGCCCTGCCGAGCAACCGTGCGGAGACCCCAGTAAGGCACTGCATTTTACTCTGCGGTCATCACCGTCTCCCAGACGCCGTTTTGAGCGCCTTACAAACAGACTCCTAGGCCTCGAGGGAGGCTCGCGGACCGGGCAAATGGAGGCCACGGGCTGGGAGAGGCAGATCTCCTAAGGCACAGGGCGCTACCTCTGCGCCCGGCCACCGCCACCCGCACCCCGGGGCAAACCGAGGGGCTCTGTTTCAGACCTCCAAGCCTGCATGCCTCGGTGGGGGGGGCTCCAGGAGGGCAGCAGCCGGCCCCGGGCCCCACGTGTGGTTGTGTCTGATTAAAGAGCAGCAGCTCAAACCAGTCTGTGGGAAGACCAGAAACCGTCATCACAGAAAATAGGACGTTTCCAAGCATAAGGGCCACGAGGGCACTCTTTCAGCGGAACCCCGCTCATAGAAGATGAAAACGCCTCCGACCGCCTTGCAGCGGGGACGCCGGAGCGCACACGCAACCCAGAGCTGAGGTCAGCCCGGCCTGCTGAACTTTAAAGGTCTCTGTGAACTGCCTTGCGTTCACAAAACCGGAGAAGTATTAATCCCTACATTATGCTCATCTGGCCCTATTTTTATCCCTCTGGCAGCCTCCTTCCTGCCAGACTGTAATTACCGTCTTTCCATAAAAATAGAACGGTCTGACGCGACTCCTCGGATTGCTGTGGGGCGTCTGTTCCGGGGCGTGGGCCCGTCTGCAGCTCAGGCTGGCGGGCAGATGGAGCAGGCACGTCAACTCGGGTGCGCACGCTCCCCAGCGCCCGCCGGGTGTGGCCCGGCCCGGGGCCACTCAAACGGCCTGGACCAGACTGTCCTCTCCCTAAAGCACCACGGGACGGTCCCGCAGCAGGTGGAGGAGCTGCACAGTCTCCAGAGGGAACGGGCGAGTGCGCCGCGGCGCACAGGTCAGAGCCCTTTCTGAGACCCGCGCCGGGCCTTGGGGGCGGCACCGCACGGCTCAGCCACTGCAGTGAAACTCTGCCGAAAAGGGAGGTTTCGGGCCAAAAGGACAAACTTTATAGAACAGAAAAGCAGCCCTCCCCAAAAGTGACGGCCTGCTCACAGAGCCCAGCGTGCAGAGAAACTGCCAAGAAAAGGCCCGTGGTGCCGACCGGCACGGCTCTGAGGGTTGGGGGTCGCCGGTTCGATTCCCCGTAGGGCACCAGCCTGGGTTGTGGGCCAGGTCCCCAGGTGGGAGCCTGTGAGAGGCAACGGACTGATGCTTCCCTTCCCTCTCCCCTCCCCCTCGTCCCCCCCTAGAAGTGAACAAAGAAAGGCCTGCGCTTCCAGGACGTTAGAAGGCGAAGAGCCAGGAAGGCTGTGCAGGAAGTCCCGCCCTAGCAGTGCGCACCGCCTGCAGACACTCACTCTGGGGACACCCCTGAGTGCAGAGCCCCCGAGCGCAGAGGTCCATTTCCAGGGCAAGTGGGGCCGTGACGGGCTGAAAGCAAGCTTGCCCTGGGCACAGCCTGACCCTGCGGGACAGTCAGGACAATGGGGATGGGGACCGGGTGTGGGGGGTCCGCCTCCGACTTCCACGTGGGAGGGGGCACTGGAGAAACCCCCACGGAAAGGACCATGACGGGGCCTTTAGTGGGGAGGTTCGGGGTCAGTTCGGGAGTCACCTTTCCCAGAAAGTTTCTCTGGGACCAAGGGCTCAGAGAGGCAAACCCTGCGTCCACCGTCTGAAGGAGGTTGGCCTCTGGGCGGACACAGGCTGAGGGGAGCTCTGTCACGAGACGCTGGCGGCTGCAGACCACATGGGTCCTGGAGAGCCAGGCCCGCCCTGACATGTCCCAGTTACTAGGACGGGCTCAGGGGCCCGCAGAGAGCCTGCTCCTGTGGGGTGCTGCAGGATTCCCCCTACGGGAGGGCATGGGCCTCTGCCTGGGGGTGCAGGGCAGGCCCCGGAGCCCTTCAACCCTGGAGACACCCTGGTGCAGACGGTGGTGGCGATGGGGGGACAAGGAGGGGGCTGGCAGGACCTGGTGCTTTCTCACTGGGAGATGGGACGTGTCCCCCACCATGGCCACACCAGACTCAGGCAGGACCCCCGCAAAGGACTTTGCAGCCAGGCTGGGATGTCCCAAAGCCTCCGCCCACACCCTCACACCCACGTCCAATGTGGAACCTGACGTTCACCCTCCTCTGCACCTGGCAGGCCCGGGTCCCCACTCAGCCCTTCCTCCACCTGCCCTTCCCACTCCCCTGGGCTGGGGGCCCTTTAAGGACAAAAGCTGCATCTTGTGTGTTTTGTCCTCGGTCCCCAGCACAGAGCTAGACACACTCAGAAAATGAGGAGAGGGGAGAGGGGCAGTGACCGAGGGGGAAGGTTGAGGTGAGGAGGGGCGGGGAGGGCTGTGTGCAGAGTTGAGTAAGGGACCCCGGG
>PVIA01016117.1:0-20135 GCA_004024845.1 Tonatia bakeri | reverse complement strand
ATAGTAATACCTACCTCAAGCAAAGTTCCACTAACTTATGTTTCAAGTGATTTGTAACCTGCAGATAAAAAGTCAGTTTTAATTATTACTGTTAATATAGAAATGAGATTACAATCTTTTGAAAAACAGAACTGAAAATAACTTCGAGCCCATCATTTTCTCAGAGAAAGAAGTAAAATATTCACCAGTAAAATACCTATATCTATTGTTATAATATTATTCTTATGCCCTGGGGTACGCTCCAGAATTTAGAGGCTTGCGGTGCAACGTCTACTTGGTAATTTTCTTTCCCCAAACCCCGCCCAATTTTTAAATTGGCATCAGTCCTATATGAATTTCAACTGCATTAACCAGTCTCGATCTTCCCTTTCGGGATCTCTCTTGAGTCCTCATAGCCGTTAACACGAAAAACGAAAAAAAGGCAGTGGTGGCCTAGAGGACACTTCGTTAACTCTACACGAAGGCTGAGGCCTACAAAACTGTCTCAGGCATAAGACCAAATCCCCTACGGCAAAAGAAAATAAATGGAGGCCTGATTACCGAGAGGAAGGTTCCCTCGTCTTCCCTGAACACCCCCTAGCGCCCCCCCCACCAAGAAATCCAGGCCGTCTCCCCTGCTTCCGTCTCCCCCACTTACCCGGAGGGAGAAGGGAGAAGAGATTCGATTCTGAATCTCCTACTCCCGGGTACTACGTGGAGTAGACGATTGCTGATGGAGGTCAGAAATGCGGCCACGACTGCTCGGCCTTCGTCTCTTCACAAAATGGCCCCCGAGTCTCCTCTGCCGCCGAGGAGAAGGCCTAATCCCCGCCCCATTACTGGGAATTTTTCTATTGGCTGTGCTATTTCTCGCTCCCGCTTCTAATTAGACAATTATACCGCTCTTCACAATTCTGTCCAATCACAACCAGTAGTGGGTAAGGCTAAGCAAAAGAATTTCCACTTGCGTGAGAAAAACCAGCTTATAACTGGTTATTTTTCCTGTCATTCATCTCTTAAGAAATGCTTATTGGCCACTATACTTGAGGAAGCGCTGGGTAAAAACTCGCCTTTGTATCGCGTACCTCTTCACATCCGGGTATCCGGGAGGTCTGATTGGCGGCTGCGGTATCCTATCTTCGCTCCTTAGAGCGCTTTATAGAAGGACCTCCCAAATCTTAGAATTCCCGCTGCGCGGGGCAGGGCGGAAGGGCGGGGTTTTTGTAGGTGGAGGACTCGTTAAGATCTGCCTTAGATTGGGGCCTAGGAGTAAGGAGAATCACCCAGCGAATTTTCCATCGTTAGGTGTAGATAAAAAGTTTACTTAGAGCGAGAAGAGAACGGTGAAGACACAGCCACGTGTAGAAAACTAATCAGCCTTGCAGTTTTTCTAACCTCATCTCTTCTCAGTTCTAGACTCCCTCCTGGACAACTTCACTTAGCCTGTCAAGCCCATCTTAAGACAACCCATATCTCACCCAAACCTACTAACTTCCCTATTCCTCTCCAGTACAAAAGGTAAAGCAAGTCTAAAATGCTAGCCTGAAATACCCACCCTCTGGCCCCGTCATCCTATACAGGGCAATCAAGTCGGCCTACTCTGTCTCCCCCTTCCCCCACCTCAATCTTAGGGCTCGATTTTCTTCATCCTGAAATGGCGTGCCTGACCAATTCACTCAGGTCGTTCCCTGCTAGTCCCTCTGGTTATGTTATAGCAGTTGTACAGGCGATGGAATAGGACCAGGTCTACTAAGAATGAGGGAGATTTCTCTATATTGTTAGGGAAAGCGAGGTGCATAACACTTGATAATGCAAATATACCTGTATACTTTTTAAGAGATATATGTATATGTGCGTACGGTTTGATGCATTAGTTTTTAATTAGTTACAAATTCTAGAGAGATTCACAAGGAAACTATCAGTTACCTGTCTAATGACGAGTAATGGGTGTGATGTCCTTTATTAAAGAGAAAACAATACATAGATTGGTGGAGTACAGTCTCTCACAAGCAGTGGGGCTCTCTACGGATTTCAGGTAAGAGCAACTTTTGTAGAGCATTAGAAAGGGCAAAGCAAACACCAATCCAAAAGAATCTATGCACCCCAATGTTCATAGCTGCACAATTTACAATAGCCAAGTTCTAGAAGCAACCTAGGTGCCCATCAGTAAATGAATGGATCAAAAAACTATGGTACATTTACACAATGGAATTCTATGCAGCAGAAAGAAAGAAGTAGCTCCTACCCTTTGCAACAGCTTGGATGGAACTGGAAAGCATTGGGCTAAAGGAAGAAGCCAGGCGGTGAAAGAAAAATACCATATGATCTCACTTTTAACAGGAATCTAATCAACAAAACAAAAGAACAAGCAAAATATAACCAAAGACACTGAAATAGAGAACAGGCCAACAGTGACCAGAGGGGAGAGGGGAGGGAATTTCAGGGGAAAAGGGAAAGGGTTTGCAAGAACAAGTCTAAAGGACACATGGACAATTACAAGGTGGGGTGGAAACGGGAGGGAGGAGGGGAGGGCTGGAGGGTGGGCTGGGATGGGGGTAATGGCAGAAAACTACTTGAACAACAATTAAAATTAAAAAATACAAATTTAAAGAAAGGGCAAAGCAGAAACAGGGTGTAATGTCTGGAGTTGATTATCTGATCTTAGTTAGAAAAATCAAGGAACAACAAAGAGCCGAGAGTTGTGTGGCCCTTGGTGATTAGAGGACTGGATTTCTGGTCAAGCAGAGGAAACTCAGGTTTGCTGAGGGGACACCCTGGAAGGAGCAGCTCCATCTTGAGCCTACAAATTTATTTCAAGATACATTTGGGGAGTGAAACATTTACTTGATTGAGCCCTAAGAAGGAATTTATCTGTCAAAAGGATTTCGTGGCCTTCCCTGGGTAGCTCAGTTGGTTAGAGCATCATCCCCATATGCCAAGGTTGTGGGTTCGATCACTGCTCAGGGCACATACAAGAATCAATGAATGAATGCATAAATAAGTGAAACAAATTAATGTTTCTTTCTCCCCCTCTTCCCCATTCTCTCTAAAATCAATAAATTTTTAAAAATCAATAAAAAATTTAAAAGAAAAAAAGACTCCTTATGGTTAACTGGGCCCAAATTTATAATCAGGGTCTAGCAGCTGTTGTTTGCAGGGGGCCTCTCATGCACTCCACATTGCATTTCAGGGAAAAGCCACAAACTGGGCAGCCAAGCCTCCTGCACTGTATTCCTAACCATCTGAGCTGACCCTTACAAAGAAGCTCCTGGTATTGTGTTTGGACCAATGAGACTAAAATCTTCTCAATCCAATTGGAACTTCACAGCTATACTCTTATTTGCATCAATAAAGACTAATCTGAGCAGCCCAATAATGGCCAATCAGAATGGGCAGTTCTGATCAATTGCAAATAGTGCTATTTGGACCAATCAAACTGTTTGAATTTGGAGGCCTCATTTGCATAGAAATGTATCATTCAGGGACCACAGGCAGGACCTTCACTCTATATAAGCCAGCCTCACCAAGGTCTTTGTGGAGCACACCTTAAACTGTATTTCCCCTTCTCTGGCTGTAATGCAGAAGCTGTAACTTGAGCAGCTTCACTTGAATAAAATTCCCCTTCACCACACCCCAAATGTGGGCATCCTGTTGGCATGGATTGGTGGCAGTGAACTTGGCTAACAACTTTTTTCAGTTGTACGCTTTTCTATACTGTTATTTGGTCTAGTTTTTGTTTTTGTTTTGCCTCGTGCCTGTGAGTATTGCTTTAGGCTAAGCAAAAATGAAAAGCATGTAAGAAAAAGTATACTAAAATGTTAATAATGGTTCTCTCCCCATGGGAAAACTGCATGTGATTTTTTTTCCTTGTGTTAATTATATTCCAAATTGTCAACTTTGAATAAGTAATCAGAGGGAAAATATCCTTAACACACTTAATGCTCAGTTCAATTGCCACATTGCAGTTTATTTAAAAAGTATTGCATATCCCCTGGCCATTGTGGCTCAGTTGGTTGAAGCATTGTCCCATAGACTGAAAGGTCAGGGGTTCGAGTCCCAGTCAGGGATCAAACCTGGGTTTCAGGTTTGATCCCCAGTCAGTCAGGGTGCACTTATCAGAGGGCAACCAATCAATGCCTCTCTCTCACATTGGTGTTTGTGTCTCTCACTTTCTCTCTTCCTTTCTCTCTAAAAGCAGTGAAAAAAATATCCTTGGATGAAGATAAAAAATAATAACAATAATGTAAGAAAGAAAGAAAAAGCTAAAGAAGTTTAAAAATTAAAGTAATAAATATCAATCCAACCAATGGTTGCTTTTAGTTTTTCACTATTGTCT
Source organism: Tonatia bakeri (assembly GCA_004024845.1). NCBI lineage: Eukaryota > Metazoa > Chordata > Mammalia > Chiroptera > Phyllostomidae > Tonatia > Tonatia bakeri. The sequence goes on along the minus strand of PVIA01016117.1, from coordinate 15,820 downwards.
TTTATTTTTAAGATTTTATTTATTTGTTTTCAGAGAGAGTAAGAAAAGGAGAAAGGGAGAGAAACATCAATGTGTGTTTGCCACTCACGTGCCCCATACCAGGGATCCAGCCCACAACCCAGGCATGTTCCCTGACTGGTAATCAAACCAGTGACCCTTTGGTTCATAGGCCCACACTCAATCCACTGAGCTACACCAGCCAGGGTTTCACTATTGTCTTATTAAAGAGAAAGCCACAGCCATTTCACCAACAACACAGACATTTTGTACAACACCTAAGAATACTTTTCTGATTACTAGATGGGGTGTTTCCCAATTAATGAAAACATTCAAAAAAAACCAATTGGATCTTTAAAAATAAAACAAAATATGATATAATAATAATAAAATAAAATAAAAAACCACAAAGACCAAAAATGATGTCACTTGTGCTAAAAGCCCATGTTACCAAACCTAGAATTAATACTTGATCTAAATGCAATCTCAACCTCTCCAAGAAATACAATCTTACAGTCCAGTATGGACTATCCTGTTGAGGTACCAGTAAAGTAATCTGTCACAGGGTTCCTCTCCATCCCCATAAAAAGAAGAGGCTATCTGCATGTTAAAAACCCTTCTGGGTTTCTTTTCCCAAAGAAAAGATGTCCCAGCTCACATATTATCCGTTCTTTTCTTTTGGTTAATAGCTTCCTTGCCCCAGCCTTTCTCCTATAAAAACTTCCATTTCGTACAAGCCTTCCAGAAGCCCTTCTAGTTGATAGGTGAGAGGCACTGCCTCATTTGTGAATTGTTTAACAAAGCCAATTAGATATTACTCAGTTGAATTTTGCTTTTTAATCTCAGTGACTTTTAAGTGAAAATGCAAACTCCTATCTGGGAGTATTAAATATTTCTATCAATTGATATATTGAAAGACAGTGATTTATATAGGGCCTCTATAACTGTACCTATGAATGCTAAAAATTAACTACATGTTATCAGAGTTTCTCTGAACATTGATATCCTTCAATGAGACAGAAGAACTGTGAACAATATTAACAATCATCTCTTTTTCTTAATAACCAAATCTCTGAGCTTAAAAACAAAAAGCTCGCCCTGACAGTTGTGGCTCAGTGGGTTGGACATCGCACCCCAAACCAAAAGGTCATAGGTTCGATTCCCAGTTTGGGCACATACCTGGGTTTCAGACCAGGTCCCTGGTTGGGGGGCAACAGATCAATGTTTCTCTCATGTATAAATATTTCTCTTCTTTCCTTTTCTCTAAAAATAAATATGTAAAATCTTTTTTACAAAGAACTAAAAATTAAACAAACAAAAAAGTCTTTATTTACGAAGCTTAAAAAATTAGAGTGTTTAAAAAAATCTGAATCAAGACATCCATTTAGTGGTTTTGAGGGTGAATAGTATTTGATTGTAAGTATTACTGACCACCTCATATTAATAATAATACAGATAATGGATAACTTTCATTGAGGAAATATCATGTGTTAAGCACTTTTCTAAGTATTTGACATAGATTAGTTTATTTGGTAATTTTATCATCCCCATTTTATTTTATTAAAAAAAATTGCATTGTTGTTCAATTAAAGTTGTCCCCATTTTTCCCTCATTGCTCTCCCTTGCCCTGTCCAGTCCCCCTCCCACATTCAATTCTTCTCTTCTCCACCTCACCGGTTTCCTCCCCGTTGTCCTTCTCCATGGTTTCTTTATACATGTTCTTTGACTTGACCCTTCCCCTTCTTTCCCCCCTCCCTTCTGGTCACTGTCTGTTTGTTCTTTATTTCTGATTCTCTGGTTCTATTTTGCTTGCTTGTTTGTTTTGCTGATTAGGTTACGCTTATAGGCGAGATCATATGGTATTTATTTGTCTTTCACCACCTGGTTTATTTCACTTAGCATAATGCTCTCCAGTTCCATCCATGCTGTCACAAAGGGCAGGAGCTCCTTCTTTCTTTCTGCTGTGTAGTATTCCATTGTGTAAATGTATCACAGTTTTTTGATCCACTCATTTACTTATGGGCACTTAGGCTGTTTCTAGCACTTTCCTATTGTAAATGACACTACTATGAACACTGGGGTGCATAGGTTCTTTAGAATTGGTGTTTCAGGATTTTTAGGGTATAATCCCAGCAGTGGAATTGTCAGGTCCAAAGGCAGTTCCATTTTTAGTTTTCTGAGGAAATTCCATACTGTTTCTCACAGTGGCTGCATGAGTCTGCATTCCCACTAACAGTGCACTAGGGCTCCCTCTTCTCCACAACTTTGCTAGCAGGTGTTGTTTGTTGATTTATTAATGATGGCCATTTTGGCAGGTATGTGGTAATATCTCATTGTGGTTTTAATTTGCATTTTTCTGATGGCTAGTGATGTTGAGCATTTTTTCATATGTCTATGGGCCCTCTGTATGTCCTCCTTGGAGAGGTGTCTGTTCAGGTCCTTTGCCCATTTTTTAATTGGGTTTTTTGTCTTCCTGGTGTGGAGTTATAGGAGTTCTTTATATATTTTGAAGATCAAACCCTTGTCCGAGGTATCATTGGCAAATATATTTTCCCATAGAGTTGGTTCCCTTTTTATCTTGCTAATGTTTTCTTTATTTGTGCAGAGCTTTTTAATTTGATGAAGTCCCACTTATTTATTCTTTTTTTTTATATCCCTTGATTGAGGGAACATACCAGTGAAAATATTGTTGCATGGAATACCCGAAATTTCACTGCCTATGTTCTCCTCGAGGACTTTTATGGTGTTATCACTTATAATTAAGTCTTATTATCCCCATTTTAAAGATGAGGAAACTAAAGCACAGTGAACTAATTTGCATAAGGTCAGTGCATCTAGTGGGGCTAAATAGTCTGACACTAGGAGGTCTAATTTTAGAGTGCATACATGTAACCATTTACACAGTTATTAATAATATAAGGTTTTCCCAAGTGGAAAATCCTAATTATTTTTCTTCCCATGGTTAAATTCTTTTATTTCATAGTCGTTTACATATACAATGTTTTCTGGCACAAGGAAATAGGTGTATTCAGGATAGATAAGAACAAAATGTTTTCAATTGCTTAGTTAAAAACTAATGGAAAAATCAAATGTATTTTTTACTTATGTGTTTGACTGGGTCAGAGTTTCACCAACAGCAAAATGTATGTGAAACAAACTATTGTAAAAAATGCCCTCCAACCTGGCTGGTTTGGTTCAGTGCTGAGTGCCAGCCTGTGAACCAAAAGGTTGCCAGTTTGATTCCTGGTCAGGGCAAATGCCTGGGTTGCGGGCCAGGTCCCCAGTTGGGGGTATGCGAGAGGCAACTGATAGATGTTTTTCTTGCACATCGATGTTTCTTTCGCTCTTCTTTCCTCCCTTATCCTCTTTCTAAAAAATAAATAAAGCCCTGGCTGGTGTGGCTCAGTGGATTGAGTGCAACCTGCAGACCAGATGGTCACTGGTTCAATTCCTAGTCAGGGCACATGCCTGGGTTGTGGGCTGGGTCCCTGGTTGGAGGCATGTGAGAGGTGAGTACACGTCGATGTTTCTCTCCCTTTCTCCCTCCCTTCCCCCTCTCTAAGAATAAATAAATAAAATCCTTTTAAAAAAGTCTTCCTTAATCAGCAGTTAAGCAACTATAATGTAACATCCATATTACATTATGTTCAGTCTTACATAGTATACACATGTATGTATTAAATTTACATGTGTATGTATTAAATTTAGTTATTGGCTCTTGCTAATCTTTCTCCTGTCTACTTGATTATTAGACCAGCCAGAAGAACTTTGAGAGTAGATGAAATTTTGTTCCTCCTTCAGTGCCTTGAGACATGTATTATAGGCCCCAGTCCCTTCAAAGAGATATTATAAAAATAAGTCACTTAAAAAGACTTCCTATTTCTTTATTTCCTCAATTTCTTTTTACCCCTTCCTACTGTGGATGAAAAAGGGGCCACACACTAAATTTGACAAGCTCAGAGGAGGCCTTACAAACTCAGAGACCGAAAGTAGCAACAGAGGATGGTCTGAAATTGAAACTTCCTGATAAAAGCAGGTCCTGTCAGGTAGTTAGTCCTAGGTCTCTATCTTTTTTGACAATGGTCAATCTTTACCTTAACTGAGCCTGTCTATTGTCTTTTGCATCTAACACAGCATACCTTTAGAATGTCAAAGTAATGCCCTTTTCCAGACCTCTCAGGGCACAATCTCCCACCAGACCTGGAGACCACAGAACCCCTCACTGTTATCTTGTTCTCCCTCATCCTATTTTATGTGTGGCCAATTTTCAAAAATATTTTTTACTTATTTGTTTGAGAGAGAGAGAGAGAGAGGGAGGGAGAACCATCCATTGGTTGTTCCACTTATTTATGCATTCAGTGGTTGATTCTTTTTTAAAAAAATTTTTGATTTTATTTTTTAGAGAGAGGGGAAGGGAAGGAGAAAGAGAGGGAGAGAAACATTGGTCATTTGCCCTGACCGGGAATTGAACTGGCAATCTTTCAGTTTATAGGCCAGCACTCGGTACACTGAACCACACCAGCCAGAGCTCATTGGTTGATTTTTGTATATGACTGCCCAGAGATTGAACCTGCAACCCTGGCATATCGGGACCACACTCTCACCAACTGAGCTACCTGGTGAAGGCTATGTGCTATAAATATTCATTGTTACCTATCCTGCATCCACCATTATAAAAAGGGTACGTGTCTATTAACTTTTTATCCAATCTTATAAATTTCCCTGCTCTGCTTTCTCCTACCTCTCTGATGTATCATCAGTGAATTTCATGTAACCCCCTTACATACTCCTCTCTGATTCTGATGTATAAAATAAATGGTAAAACTGCCATTTTCAAAATCTGTTAAGATATTGCTTCCCAGAAAATGTTGTCAGTTTGGCTCAAAGAAACTATGAAAATTCTTACAGGTTTGGACAGTTCTTATGTCAACACTACTAGTGTCTTTCTCCACTTGTTCCTTTGTCTCTTTGTTCACCTTTTAATTTTCATTCTAGTAATGACCTAAATCTGGTTTCTTATAGGTTAAGCCTTCTTAAACACACTTGCCATCTGTTCTTCTTCTGTCTTTGAAGCACAAGATTTTATCCTGGGGTCATTTTTCATTATGCTAATCTTTGTACAGGCTACAAAGTGATTTTTAGTTGATAAGTCCTATATTTCATAATTAGTGCTTATTTTACAGTTATGGAATACATTGATCTTTTGAGTAAATATCTAAATGTTATAAAAATAATATATAAATTATCTGGCCCAGATTCTTTCAACTATGAAAGTACATTTCATATAGTAATTATCTTTCACATGACCAATCACTATCCAATTTACACAGGGACTTTTTTATACATAATTTTGGAGACCCGTCTTAATGTTTGAGAAATATTTCCAATAGAATAACTCATCTTTTGTTACTACCTATTCCACAATTCCACCCAGAATACTGCCTTTTTGTCATCTCAGGGCATATACAGATGCCTAAAACATCAGAACTTACTCTCTTTTCACTACCTCAGGTCCAAAGAACCCTGACTACTATTCCCTTCTGGTATAGCAAAAGGTCAAAGGGTGGTAAACTTTGGGAATGTATAGAAGTGCAAAATTCGGGACAATAATATCACAAAGAAAGGTAAACCACATGGTAGCCTGCATTTCAATTGGCAGATTCAAACAATAAGAAGAGACCATTAAGTCCCTTTCCTTCTAACAAACGCTGAAGAGCAAAAGAAAGCCTTATTAAGCTTCTGTGAGTAAAGATTTCCAATAACCGAATCAAGTATTAGTATTAAAATTTAAATTTTTAAAATAATGCAATGGTAGAAAAGTTTGATTCTTTAACATTTTTATTGAATTTATTGGGGTGACATTGGTTAATAAAATTATATAGGTTTCAAGCGTGCTGTTCTACAATACATCATCTGCATATTGTATTGTGTGTTTACCACGTAAAGTCAAGACTCCTTCAGTCACTATTTATCTTCCCTTTACCCTCTCCTATCGCCCCCACCCCCCCTTTAAAATTTAAGTTTAAAGCAAGTATAATTGGGGATAAAAATGTCTGAAAACTGAATTATGGTGATGGTTGCATTAGTCAGTGAGGTTACTAAAAATAATCATTGTATTTTACACTTGAAATGGGTATGTGTAAAATATACCTCAATAAAGTTGTCTTTTAAAACTACAAGAAAAGATGAAAAGGAAATAATAGTAAGAATGCAGTTCCTTCGTTACACTAGCTACATATCGAGGGTCTAAAAACCACATGTGGCTAATGGCTACTGTGTTGAACAGCATAGATCTAGGACATAAAATTTTCCATGCTGTTTTAAAATACTTACAACATATAGCCTTGGACAGTGTGGTACAGTTGGTTGGAGCATTGTCCCCTAACTGAAAGGTTACAGTTTTGGTCCCCACTCAGGGCAAATAGCTAAGTTGCAGGTTCAATCCCCAGTCTAGGCATGTGCAGGAGGCAACCAATTGATGCTTCCCTCTCAGTGTTTCTCTCTCTCCCTTCTTTAATCCCTTCTTTTCTCTCTAAAAGCACTGGGGTTGAAAAAAAGGTCTTCAGGTGAGGAAATAAATAAATAAATAAATAAATAAATAAATAAAATACAACGTACATAAAAAACAAAATAGAAATCATGCAGGACATCTGGCCAAGATGGAGGCATAGGTAGATACACTTTGCCTCCTTGCACAACTGAAAGAAGGACAACAAATTTAAAAACAAAAAATAACTAGAACTACCAGAAAATTGAACTATATGGAAGTCAAACAGCTAAGGAGTTAAAGAAGAAATATTCATCTAGACCAGTAGAAGGAGTGGAGAGGGGCAGCTGGGGCAGAGAGGATGTGCAGCAGGGTAGCTGCTAGAGGCCCAGGGCAGGCGAGGCAGTGGCTGGCAGACTGGGTGGTCCCACATTTGTGTGTGGATAAACTGGGAGGAAAAACTGGGGAGTGAGACAGACCACACAACCCAGGGTTCCAGCATAGGGAACTAAAGCCTCAGAACTTCTGCCTGTAAAACCTGTGAGGGTTGTGACAGTGGGAGAAACTCCCATTCTCACAGGAGAGTCCTTTGGATGGGCCCATGGTGTCCTAGAATGTACACAAAACCCAATATTGGGGAATCAGCACCAGAAGGGCCCAATTCGCTTGTGGAGGTGACTAAAATCGGGACAAGAGCCAAGCAAGTAGCATTGTTCCCCCTCTGACTCCTTCCCCACATATGATGGCACAACACTACACACTGGGTTACCCTGCCCTGGTGCATACCTAAGACTCCACCCCTTACAATATAACAGGTGTGCCAAGACAAAGAAATATGGCCCAAATGAGAGAACAGGTCAAAACTCCAGAAAAGAACTAAGCAATAAGGAGATAGCCAACTTATCAGATGCAAAGTTCAAAACACTGGTAATCAGGATGCTCATAGAAGTGACTGAGTATGGAAGAAGTCAAGGCTATACAAAGCAAAATAAGTAAAAATATATAGGGAACCAACAGTGAAGGGAAGGAAACCAGAACTCAAATCAATGATTCGGAACAGAAGGAAGAAATAAACATTCAACTGGAACAGAATGAAGAAACATGAATTCGAAAAGATGAGGAGAGGCTTAGGAACCTCTGGGACAACTTTAAACTTTCCAACATACAAATCATAGAAGTGCCAGAAGGAGAAAAGGAAGGGCAAGAATTTGAATACTTACTTGAACAAATAATGAAGGAGAACTTCCCTAATCTGGCAGAGGAAATAGACTTCCAGGAAGTCCAGGAAGCTCAGAGAGTCCCAAAGAGGCTGGACCCAAGGAGGAACACACCAAGACACATCATAATTAAGTTACTCAAGATTAAAGATAAGGAGACAGTCTTAGAAGCAGCAAGAGAAAAGGAGACAGTTACCTACAAAAAAGTTCCCATAAGACTGCCAGCTGATTTCTCAAAAGAAACCTTACAGGAAAGAAGAGGCTAGAAAGAAGTATTCCAAGTGATGAAAGGCAAGGACCTACATCCAAGATTACTCTATCCAGCAAAGCTATCATTTAGATGGAAAAGCAGATAAAGTGTTTCCCAGATAAGGTCAAGTTAAAGGAGTTCTTCATCACAAAGCCCTTATTGCATGAAATGTTAAAGGGATTTACCTAAGAAAAAGAAGATCAAAACTATGAACAATAAAATGACAACAAACTCACAGTTATTAACAACCACACCAAAAACAAAAACAAAAACAAACTAAGCAAACAACTAGAATAGGAACAGAATCACAGAAATGGAGATCACGTTGAGGGTTATCAGTGGGGAGGAGGAGTGGGGAGAATGGGGAAAAACATACATAGAATAAGAAGCATAAATAGTAGGTACAAAATAGAGAGAGGGAGGTTAAGAATAGTATAGGAAATGTAGAAGCCAAAGAACTTATATGTACAACCCATGGACATGAACCAAAGCAGGAGGATGCTGGAAGGAGGGTGGTGCGTGGCAGAAGGGGATGAAGGGGAGAAAAAAATGGGAAAACTGTAATAGCATAATCAATAAAATATACTAAAAACATAACAGAAAAGTTAATAAAATTTTAAACATTGAACATAAAATAAAAAATAAAATAAAATAATTCTCATTCCAGAGAGATACATTTCAATGTGGCAAATTTTGCTTCTCTATAAAATACATTAAGCCTAGTGGGAAAAATGTGAAATATTCTCCACTCACTCTAAGATGTAATGGCAAAGTCAAGGATAAAATAGGAAGTAACTGGTTGCCTGTAAGAGGTAAAAGGAAATGTTTAAAAAGTAAACAAAAATCAGAGATTCAGAAAAGAGAGAGCAAGATTACCAAGCACAAACTTGGCCTACTTCGTAATTTTGGGCAGCACTATTATAATGGTGTTCAGAGAATATTCCCCATAAACCTGGTTTAGGGGATGGGAGAAGTGGAGCACAGGGATTGGGAGATTTTGCATATCTATGGCAATTTGGTTAGCTTCATAGTTATGTTAAATAGCGGTGCTGGAGGCCTGGGCAGGACTTTAATCCATGATGTAGCTAGGGGCTTGTTGCACCAGCACCAGAGCTTGGAGGCAGTTTGCTCTGCTTCATGGGGCCATGCCAGTGAAGAGTAATAATGGCAGCCAGAAAAAGGCAAAAAATATGGGGTATGGGCAGATGTAGCCCATTGTGGAAGGAGTTGGAAATGGGGTTGTGTTGGAAGCTCGGGGCTGGGATTTGAACTAGGCAGGGCAGCCATTCACTCTGTTGACCACAAGAAGAATAGTAGTGAGGGAGGAGGCATGCTATCTATAGTAAGGGATTTATGCCAGGCGGCTTGCAAGGGAGTAGAAGAGCCATGAGGGAGGGATGATGTAACAGCCGTGAGGCTTCCCCTCTCTCACTCTCTTTTGCTCTGCCACACTGCTTGGGAAGGAGAAGGGGAGTTAACCATGCCATTTGAAAGAGAGAAGTGAGAAGGGACTTGCTTAAACTATATGAGCAAGCAGCTATATCGTTTATAGTGAGGAAGGAGGCCATGTGACCTGGACTAATGAGAAAAGAGACGCTGCTGCTGTGGTCATTCCTGCTTTCGCTGACCCTGAAGCTCCGAAGGGCTTCCTTGCAAGATCTTGACCTGCTACACGTGGATTTTACCTGGACTCTCGGGACTTGTGCCTTTTCTGGACTATTCCATGGAGGCTGATAACCACATACCCCAGATCCTGAAGGAGAGAGCAGCTCTATGAGGATGGTGATTTTGGTTTCTCCCAGAGGGACTGGAGAACTGCTTGTGCAGCTCGATTAAGATCAGATAAGAACATGGTACACTTTTGGGGATGTTTTTGGCTAGTACCCTGGTGGAGATCTTGGGAAGTGCTGCGTCTAGTGGGAAAGGAGGGCTCCAAGCTGAGATGCTCTAAGCTCTCCCAATGTTGGAATATTGTAAATAAAGACCTGCTCCTTCCAGCATTAATTGTCCGGTCTTACACCAAGGCAAACCCATGAATGGGCCCCAGTCTGCTCCATAACATTATCTCTGCTTAGATCATCTAATAACACTTATTGGAAAGAAGACCCAAGACTTATTGTAAAGTAGCTTGGGCAAGAAGCTATCTTGGGTGCAAAAAAGGCCAGGTTTGCCCTAACTAGTGTGGCTCAGTTGATTGGGCATTGTCTCATAAACCAATAGTTTGCTAATTCAATTCCCAGTCAGGGCACATGCCTGGGTTGTGAGCCAGGTCCCCAGTTGTGGGTATGCAAATGACAACTGATCAATGTTTCTCTCACACATCGGTGTTTCGCCCCCTCTCTCTCCCTCCCTTCCTCTCTTTCTAAAAATAAATAAATAAAATCTTTTAAAAAAAGGCCAGTTTTTATAACTGTCACTTTGACTTGGGAAAATATTATGTTGAGTTTTCATGCTTTCTCTGGGAAATTTGTATTCTGGATGATTTCTATACTTTCTAATAATCTCCATTTAAAAAATATTTTATTTATTTTTAGAGAGAGGGGAAGGGAGAGAGAAAGAAGGGGAGAGAAACTTCAATGTGTGGTTGCCTCTCACGCTCTCCCTACTGGGGACCTGATCTCAATACCCAGGCATGTGCCCTGACTGGGAATCCATTGGGCAATGCTCAATCCAGTGAGCTATAGCAGCCAGGGTGGTGTCCTTCACTTAAAAAAAAAAAAAGGTTTTATTTACTTATTTTTAGACAGAGGGAAGGGAGGGAGAAAGAGAGGGAGAGAAACACCTATGTGCAATTGGTTGTCTCTCACATGTGCCCAATTGGGGACTTGGCCCATAACCCTGGCATGTGCCCTGACTGAAAATGGAACTGGTGACATTTTGGTTCACAGGCTGGCACTGAGTTCACTGAGCCACACCAGCCATGGCATTTCCTCTACTTCTATTTTATTTCATTATTTGACATGGTATAGGGAAGTCAAACAGGGCTGATTAAATAATTTTTCACCCTCCTGGGAAGCCCTGGATCTCATGTCAGTAAGCAGAATGGGAACTTTCCCAATGCACACAAAGAATCCATGAAAGAGAAAATTTCATATAACAGTTGAGAGCATTTTCCACTTAATGTATAATATGAATTCAGTGACTAGCCATACAGGGTTTTAAAGAACATCTAATTTTCAAATATCAAGTCCTGCTGTGGTATAATTACATCCCAATGCTGGGTTTAGAAATTATAGTCACAGTAAAATGGGACATACACATTATTTTACTTGAGAGGGTTCTGGGGCATGTGGATTGAGTTTGGAACAAACGCATTGGAACAAACCAATGGGTTTGTTCTCTTCAGGGAGATCTCAGGGCTCCAGAAAATTTCCTCCTGTTATTACCCTTCAAGGATTGATTTAAAGATCATTCTCCTGCCTTGGCCAGGTTGCTCAGTTGGTCAAAGCATCATCCCACACGCCAAACGGTTGTGGGTTTGATTCTCTGTCAGGGTACATCCCCAGGTCATGGAGTCCTCAGGTCGTGGAGTTCCAGTCAGGATGCATGCAGAAGACAGCTGATCAATGTTTCTCTCTTTCTCTCCCTTCATATCTCTCTAAAATCAATAAACATATCCTTAGGTGAGGTTAAAAAATAGTAAAGGTCATTTGCCCAATACCAACAAATTTCTGTTAATCTCAAATGAACCAAATCTATTTTCAGCTTTAGTTTTAGTTGATAAGTTGGTATGTTAAGGAATCTTTTAGCTGTTATCTCTAACAACATGCACAGAGAAAAGGCAGAGCCTTCAAGCCCTGATCTATAAAGAGTTAACATCTTAAGAGCTGAAGAGAACTGTATTAACTCCTCTCTTAACAAGCCAGGCAGACAAGAGGATTCTATAGTACTAGAGGACACCACAAAAGTCAGAGGAAAGAATTGCAGAGAGCTCTCTGGGAGCAGCAAAAAACTGTAAGTCTATATCTAATACATATTTATGCTCTCTCATTTCTTTCCATGGTGTGTTTTTTGAGAATAATGAAATAAGTGTATTCATTTTGTATTGCACCACCAGTATCCCAGGCATCAGGCACATTACTAGGTCATCTTTAATCCTGTCACTGTCTTTACTCCATCCACATCCAACTAACTGTAAAGTCTTTTGATTTTCCTTCCTCGGGGTCTCTGTGATCCATCCCACTCTGCCATCCCCCAGCCACTATCCTTTCTAGTTCAAAGACTCTGGCCTGAATCATGGCAATATCCCCTGAACACTCCTCCTCTGTGCCAGTATTTCTAACTCATTAATCGCCGATGAATCTTCCTGAAGCTCTTCCGAAGCTCTAATTTTTAGTGCTCTTCTGCTCAAAATGTATACATTTGCTGGCCATTTGACAGAATAAATAAAACATCTCTAATGTAAATGCAAGGTCTTCCAAAACATGCACTTAAATTTTCATAATTCTTTCTCAAACTCATCATGCCTACTTGCTATTATGCAAGACTACCCTGCTTTTCACCCATCCCTGACTCTGTTCCAACTGTCCTCTTATACAGAACACTCGATATCTCCACATGCCACAGTCTTTCCCCGACTACAACAACCATTCCTCCATAATGTTTCATTTGATCCTTCAAGTGAATGTGAACCTCAGTCTTCCTGTCCACTCACACTTTGTTTTGTTCTTCTCTGATTGACTTTATATATATTTACCTTACAGTTAAACATGTGCTTTTCTCATTTTTTCTCTTAATTATTCACTTCCTAGAGCAAGGCCTCTATTTTTCTTCCTGCAGCAACTGAACAAAATGAACACACAGTAATATTTGTCAAATTAAGTTCAATCCAAATTCCAGGAGTTCTTACCATTTTTCTGGAGCATTCATACAATGCACGCTGCAATTACAGAGGCTACTCTACTCTCCAAAGCTTCTCTTCAGCTCTGCTCCAAGTTTCTTCCTCAGTGCTTACCTCTTATTTGCCTCTAAACTCTTATGTAAGGTCAGCTTCCCCTGAGTTCCCTAGCTCACTGGAAAACCATGTTCTTTAAGGGTCTCTTCTTAATCTGCCTCTTTCTTCCCCTAGAACTTTGACTAGGAGGAACCCAACTGCAGTCTCCCTTTCAGAGACTTGAGTATTTATTGGGACTTCTAACGTTAATTCCTTATACAAGAAGACTTGATTTCCTAGTCCACCGTAAATTGAAATACTAAAAGTGTACTTCTATATTTTGTCACACAGGCCTACTTAGTCCTTGAATTTTTAAAGGATAGAAATATTTTTGGCAGCGTTATTTCCTATACTCTGTTAGAATACTACTGACATTTCTTTAAGCAGATTTATCACCTGATTTTTTTTCTTCTCCTCTCTCCTTCTTAAATCTGTGTTCTTGTGGGGTGGAGGGATTGATTCAAAACTTTGTAAAGTAATTAAAACTAGTTGTAAGAAGAAAAAAATTTCTATCAAAATCCAATGTTATAATATCACATCTCCTGAAAATTATTATATACCTACAGGTGTGAGGTACTGTACTGGGTACTATCTATACAAAGATACCCTCAAAAGGGCTTATAGACTAGTAAAGAGACCACATGATGTGTCAGCACTGTAAGGAACTGACTCATATTAACCAATGCACACAAAAAACATATAGTATATAATACAAACCATTAACTTATACTGATACATACAACATAGAATTATCCATTCACCAGAGACTAGTTCAATGGAAACAACAAAATTAGCTAGCATTTAGCTAGTATGGAGCCTCTATGAAGTGCCAAGCATTATGCTCAGCTTTTTATAGGCATTATCTCAGTTGATCCTCATCATTATTATATAAAATGAGTATTTTTCCCTATTTAATAGCTAAAAAACTAAACAGGTGGTTAAGTAACTTGTCCATTGTCACACAGCAAAGGAAGGATATGAATTCATGCCTTTCTTACTCCTAGGCTCTTGGTCACAGTCACTATTTATAATTCATCCTTTTCACATTTAAATAGAAGTGAGTATAAAATCAGAGTAAGGCTATATAATTTTAATTGCTGGTGTCATCAAGCTGGCTTTATGCCTGTATCAGTATTAAAGGGTTACTCTCCACCCTTACTCACCTGCCCTTGTCCCAGGGCACTGCAATTTTGAGTATCAATTCTGCAAGGGAATTCTTTTAGCCTTTCATTCCATATGTTAACTCCATTGAGTTAACATAACTAGTGAATCCTTTCTTACATCTACTCTCCACTCCTTTTTTTCCTGAGAGACTAAATCTGGCTGTTGTTGGATTTTGGATGTTTCTTCAACACACCTTCACAGTCTCTCCTGGGTTTCCTTTTATGACATTCTTATAACCCACACTTCATTCTTAGAACTTCTTTGACTTCAGTGTTAGTGGTATGTTTCAGCTGCTCCACAGTGGTATACAGCTTTGGTGGTATATTTTGGAAGAGTTATAACCAAAACAGTCTTCTCTGGGCCCAGATATTAAAGAACTACAGCATCTCTTCTCCCACTAACACTCCATTTTTGAAAATGGCTTCAGATCCAGAGAGCCAAGCCTGCAATGCAGTTACCTCTCCTTTCTCCTTCATGATACTGCTCTACAGAAGAAGGCTGAGAAGACAGAGTAACTTAACAAAATTGCAAAAGCTACCTTAAATGTGAGATTTCTTTGAAAATAAAATGGTTTCGTCCAGCCAAATTGGAGGCATAGGTAGTCACACTATGCTTCCTCGCGCAACCAAAACTAAGGACAACAAAAATTGAGAAACAAAAAACAACCAGAACAGAGAGAAATGAACTGAACGGAAGTCAGACTACACTACATCCAAACCGGTAAGGAGGGGTGAAGTCGGAGGCCTGCGGAGAGGGGTCGAGGGGTCCCGGCAGGAAAGAACGGTGGCTGCCAGATGCAGGCGTGCACGACGCAGACGGCAGTTGGAGGACCGGTGGCAGACCCTGGGCACGGGAGGCAGACCCAGTGAGGGGTGCAAGGTGGCTGACTAGCCGCAGCCACACATTTGTGCGCAGACAGACTAGGCGAAAACGGGCAGTGACACAGACCACACAACCCAGGGCCCCAGCACCGGGAAACAAAGCCTAAGAGCACTGACTGAAAACACCTGTGGGAGCTGAGGCTGGGAGAATCTCCCATCATCACAGGAGGCTCCTCGGGGAAACCCACAGAGTCCGAGAAAGTACACAAGCCCACCCGCCTGGGAGCCAATACCAGAAGGGCCCAGTTTGCTTGTGAAAGGTGGCAAAGGGGACTGAGGTCCTGGAGAGAGCAGAGAAGGTGCCATTGTTCCCTCTCAGACCCCACCCACACATACAATGTCACAACCCAGCGACTGGGGTGGCCCGCCCTGGTGAACACCTAAGGCTCCGCCACCCTTACGTAACAGCCACAACCAGATCAAAGGAAAATAAAAAATTAAAAAGATGGCTCAAACAGAATTAAAAGTCCCAGAGCCATTTTTTTTTAAGTGACCGAGAGATAGCTAACCTATCAGATGCACAGTTCAAAGCACTGGTGATCAAGATGCTCACAGAATTGGTTGACTTGGACATAAATTAGATGAACAAATGCAGGCTACAATAAGAGAAATGAAGGAAAACGCACAGGGAACCAATAGTGAGGGGAGGAAAACTGGGTCTCAAAACAATAGAGTGGACCAGAAGGAAGAAAGAACAACCAAACAGAAAAGAATGAAGAAACAAGAATTCAAAAAAATGAGGAGAGGCTTAGGGACCTCCAGGACACCTTTAAACGTTCCAACATCCGAATTATAGGGGTACCAGAAGGGGAAGAGGAAGAGCAACAAATTGAGAACTTATTTAAACAGATATTAAAGGAAAACTTCCCCAATCTGGCAAGGGAAATAGAC
>PVIA01016116.1:0-20145 GCA_004024845.1 Tonatia bakeri | reverse complement strand
GTTTTCCTTCATTTCTCTTATCGTAGCCTGCATTTGTTCATCTAATTTATGTCCAAAGTCAACCAATTCTGTGAGCTTCCTGATCAACAGTGCTTTGAACTGTGCATCTGGTAATTCGGCAATTTCTTGGTCACTTACAAAAATTGGTTCTGGGGCTTTCAAATATGTTTGAGCCATCTTTTTAATTTTCCTTTGGTTTGGATGCGGCTGTTTCGTAAGGGCGGTGGAGCCTTAGGCGTTCACAGGGCGGGGCACCCCAGTCGCTGGGTTGTGACCTATGTGGGGGCCGGGTCTGAGAGGGAACAATGGGGCCTGCTCCGCTCTCTCTAGGACTTCCGTCCCCTCCACTGCCTCCCACAAGCAAACTGGGCCCTTGCTGTGCTGGCTCCCGGGCGGTGGGCTGGTGCACTTTCTCGGACTCTGTGGGCTTCCCCGAGAAGTCTCCTGTGAGGCTGGGAGAGTCTCCTGGACTCAGTTCCCAGACGGGGCTCTTAAGCTTTGAAATGCGGCGGCGCTGCCCGTTTTCACTTAGTTTGTGCGCAAACGTGTGGCTGTGGACAGCCAGGTGCCCTGCACCCCTCACTGGGTCTGCTAGTCGGCTCCGCACTTCCGCGCCCAGCGTCCGCCACCGGTCCATCCGCTGCCGTCTGCGCCCTGCGCACCCGCGCCTGCCAGCCAGCGCCTCTTCCCGCTGGGACCCCTCGACCCCACTTCGCAGGCCTCCCGACTCTGCCGCTCCTTACCGGTCTGGATGTACTGGAGCCTGACTTTTGTTCAATTAATTTCCCTGTGTTCTGGTTGTTAATTGTTTCTCAATCTTTGTTGTCTTCAGTCTTGGTTGCGCGAGGAAGCACAATGCAACTGCCTATGCCTCCATCTTGGCCGGAACTCAGAATACTGACGTTTTTAAATCTAATTTTCCCTGAATTTCAAAACCCCTCACAGCACTTTGTTCTCTGTTAAAAAGGTGAACTAGAAAGGACATGTAGGATGGTCTGTTAGTGTACAAACCTGCCATCTTCTCAGATGGCCAGCCATCTGAATAAAGCACCCATAAAGATTCAATCCCTGTCTCTGCTTATTGGGTCTGGTATGTGACAGGCAGCATGGACACTGGCTGTTCTGGTTCCATATGTACATTACAGTTAAAAGCTGAAGTATTGGGCTTTGATGTTCACTTATCCTTGGCATACTGACTGCCTGCTGCTGGGTTGTGAAGTTTTGTTTTTCTCTGCTTTTGGGCCCTCTGCCACCACCATGCTCAACCTGATCCTCATTCAGGCCAAAAACATTTGAGCTTGATCCCCCTATTTGTATATATTGGAGCTTGAGGTACTGGGACAGTGTTGTATGCCATGTGCCTGGCATTATTCAATCCAGATGTCTTTTGGGACAGAAAGAATAACCCAGAACCCTGTAACAAACTGCATGCCAATGATCAATGCAAGTTGTACTCAGTGAGTATAGATTACAGCAAACTGAAGAAAGTTCAGACTTCTAAATGAAATGTTTCACTATAAAGCTGCTTAGAATGAAGGTCTTCCTGAAGTCATCCACACAATTTTCCACTTAACCAAGGAAACATTTCCTCCTCAACGCATGGAATCATGTTGATTTATTGTGTTGGGATTTACACTGATTAATAAATACTTAAAACTAGAAAAAAGTATTAAATTCCATATTATATGCGACTTTTTAATAGAAATGTTAATATTTATATGGATACATTTTAAAGTTTGGCATTCATTCATTCATGCATGCATTCATAATTTTCTAAATTTATCAGACCTCTCTAGACAACCAGTGCCAAGACCACAGTCTGTTGGTCTCAGCCCTGCTCACTCTCAACCCACCCACCTGTTGTAGTTCTCCCAGGTCTTGGTACTACCTGCTCTGCCCCTGCCACTCCCCACAGGGTCCTAATATCATGGATCAGCAGGCTACTCACAGGGCCTCCACATGGAGCCTATGAGTTGGTTGATTCAGACAGTATCACCACTCAATGTCTGGCACTTATAGTCCAGTGAGGAATACAAGAAATGAATCACATACTTAAACATATATAATTAAGCATTCAACAAAATCAAACAGAAAATTTGAATCCAGAGGCCCATTTTTAAGATACAAAGTCATATTGCTGGAGTATAAAACTAACTCTTCTGTTTTAGTTTTGTTCTTCATAATTCATTCGGATTTCCTTCACCCTGCCACAGTTTATAACACTTTATTGTCAGAGTTGCCCAAATGTCTGTCTCAGATTATGCTAAACTGGATAATCATTCTTGTCTTTCAGGGAATATTTTGTCATGAAATCCTGTGTGGGCATCAAATTAAACTTCAACAAGTTTCTAGGATATTACCTAAATGCAAGTAAAATTGGTAAATCATTAGTTTTCTAAAGCAGGCAGGTGAAAACATAAATGCCAACCATCTTCCACGGCTGATGTACACTTGGGAAACATGATTTTAAAGGGAATGAAATAATTTAGAGAATTATGATTAGGTTATATATTAATTAACTATGGTTTCATTGGATTCTTTTGTTCGTAGAGCTTAACCTTCATGTAAGAGTGTGAGATATCAGAATATAACTTTACATATTGTCCAACTACTCAAAGAATTTCCTTACAGGACAATCAACATCTGCTGAGCCATTCTAGTCTTCTCTTCAAATTTCTTGAGGGAATATTTGAGAAAGAAGTTGAACAGTGATCTATAAAGGCAAAAGCACCGAAGCCAAAGTAAGAATACCTGGATCCTAATCTCAGCTTTGCCTTCTAACATCTAGGTCAATTTAGTTGACTTACCTTTTGAAGGCCTAAGTTTCATGTCTTTAATAAATGTATGCCAATATACCTTATTATGTACAGTATTAAGACAAAGACCTGAGGGCCTTCTTCTAAGTGTGAGATAATTTATATATCCCCAATTGGCCTTGCCTCTGACAGATCACACACACACACACACACACACACACACACACACACCATAAGACTGTTTGGAGCTGACTTCTAACAGTGAAAACAGGTTCATGGCCAGAACAAAAACAGGAGAAGGCATATTAGAACTGCAAGTATGTGCTGTCACTCATCTACAGATTGGCCACATTTTGTGATTATTTTGGGTAATATATCCATTTTTATGTAATTTTTGAAATGAATTAGCAATAAATAAAATATATCCTTGGGAAAATAGATAAAAAGGTAATATTTCTAAAAGCTTCATTGTGAGATGGTAACCATAGGGAATTATTTATTTTCCTCTAAAATCATGTTTCCCAAGTAGATATAAGCTGTGGAAAATGGTTGGTATTTATGTTTTCACCTGCTTGCCTTAGCAGATATCAAACTAGAAAAGGGATGAAACTTCATTAGAGTTGGAAATTGAGGAAGACTAGCATACATTTTCCAAAGTATTAAGGATTGCTTGTAAGGGAGTAAATATGGTACCTCAATGAAGAAAAACACACAGTTCGCCCTCAGAATATCCTAACTGAAAGAAAGAGGATTGGAAGTAAGAGTTGGTTAGACGTATTGAGGGATCTAATGGCTAAGAATTATTTGAATGACTACAAATTGACATGTAAAAGTACCTAATCACATCAATTACAAAATGAGCAGGAACCAAGAGTTATCCCAGGTACTGGTGACAGAGACTCAAACCAGTTACCTTCTATATATTGAGTACAGTATGTCAAAACATGCAGCTGAACATGCAAAATATTTTACTGACATAACTTATCATACAAAAATTGCTCTCTATCATAAGAGAGGAGAGTAATAACAATACCCACAGAAAAAGTCAAGGGATCAATAGACATTCATGTTAATTGAGACCAGTCACAGACCTAGACACCTCTTATTTTTCTAAGATAAGTAAATATAAACATAACAACAAAAATGATGTCTTTGCATAGGTCCTGTAGCATAAAAGTGAGTTGACCCTAAGTCCAAAGTAGGTAAAAATATATTAGTTATTACAAGAAAAAGAATGTATATCTCTATCTACATCTTCTCTTTAAACTCTGTTTCATTCAGAGAGCTTGGGCACTATTAAACAACATGAGAAGATGAAGGAATATACAACAAAATAAAATTAAAAGTTAATAAAAAGAGAAGTAATATTTTTAAAATTAGCTGGAATAAATAATGCATGAATTTCTGGAGATTAAAAATTAAAAATCGTACCCTGACAGGTGTTGCTCAGTGGATTTAGTGCAGGCCTGTGAACCAAAGGATCACCTATTCAATTCCCAGTCAGGGCACATGCCTAGGTTGCGAGCCAGGTACCCAGTGGGGGTTGTGTGAGAGATAACTGCACATTGATGTTTTTCTCCCTCTCTTTCTCCTTTCCTTCCCTTCTCTCTAAAAATAAATAAATAAAATATTTTAAAATACAAAATGCACATACAATCTCTTACACAGAAAAACCAATGTGGCAGAAGACAAATACAAAAATTCAAGAACATTTCTGAGTGCAAACAGTGGTAATTGTATGTTTATAAACTATTGTTGTGTTTAAAAAATAACTAAAACTAGCAAATTTAAAAATATATACATTCATTATCTGACAGAATCTGCAACCAGAAAGGGAATAGTGTAGCTGGATTCTCTGGATCTGTGTCTTTCACAGGCTGTTATTTGGCCCTAGTGTCACTTAAAACTCAACTCAAGAAGATTCTGCTTCTTACTCATATATGTGGTTCTTGAATGGATGCATTTCCTTACAGGCTGTTGAACTGAGGCCAACCTCTCTCACAAGTCATTGGCCAGAAATTTCCTTTGATTCCTTGCCATGTGGGCCTCTCCAATGAGCACTGACAATGTGACAGTTGACTTCATCAGAATGAGAAAACATTAGCAAGATAGAAATGAATCTTTTGTAACCTAATCATAGAACTAACAGTCCATCTCTTTATTAGGAAACAATCTCTTTATTAGAAAATAAGACACTTGGTAGAGCTTGAATTCAAGGGGAACACAATATACAAGGTTGTCAGTGTCAGGAGGCAGGATCATTAGGAACAATGCAAAAAGGTCACTTCCACAGTAATAATTTTAGTAAAGATGATAATAATTTTATAAAATATATTTATATATAATTCATATATTCTGAGAACAAAAAATGTCAAAAATAATGGAAAATTGTTTCCAGAAGTTTGTAATTTAAGAGTTGGATATAACTACAGCTTTTGATAAATTTAGGTACCAGAAAGACAAAGGTCCAATATTTTAACCAAATTATATGCAAATTATTATAAATTATAACCAATAATTTAAAACCCTCATAAGTCAAATGAGTAAATGTATAATCTAATACAGCCAGAGGAAAATTAAAATCAAAAGCTTAGAAATGATAAAAGAATGCTAAAAATATCTTGACAATGAAAAGGGAAACATTTACACCTGGAATTTGTTAACATCAGAATTATGAGTACCCTAGAAATATAAAATATAAAATTATTCTTGAGTGAGAAAGTAGTAATGTGAAATAAATAACTTCAGGTAATATAGTACTTCCAAAACTCCACATTGTATAAGAAAATAATGAGGAAATAAAAGAAGCACAGGAAGAAATTTAAAATGATAAATTAGCCCTGGCTGGCATAGCTCAGTGGATTGAGTGTGGGCCTACAAACCAAAAGGCTGCCAGTTCAATTCCCAGTTTAAGGCACGTGCCTGTGTTACAGGCCATGTCCCCAGTAAGGGGGCAATTGAGAGGCAATCACACATTGATGTTTCTCTCCCTCTCTTTCTCCCTCCCTTCCCCTCTCTAAAATTAAAGAAATAAAATATTTTCAAAACAATGCTAAATTACTTCTTTCCATTGGAAGTAGATAATATATACTTGTTACATTCAATTTTGTAAAAATAATTTGTAAGTTCAAGACTGTTTTGAAAAAAGTGAACATAATGAAAATTTAATAAGAAATATAAATTTAAAAGCATTTGATAATACAAAAAATGAACCTATAAATTTATCATAGAAAGGACACAACAAAAAATTGATGCCTTTAAAAAAAGTGATTGATAAGAAACCGTAAAAGTAGAAAGCATAAAAATAGAACTCATAAAATAAATCTAGAGAATTTTGATCCAAAATAGAATTAATAATACTGAATACAAAGGATTAATTTATGTTTATAGACATTAAAGTCTCTTAAACAGGAAGGAACTAAATATAAAGTCCATAATCATGTAATTCAATTTACAAAGAAAGTTTAAAGTCAAAGGCTGGGTGCCATGTACCTAGAGCTGGCAGATTGTTCCTTATGCTAAAACTTTTTATCAACAAAAATGAAAGAATATAAATGAATGAATCACTGGCTCATAAAACAAGATAAAGAACAAACAACTAAATCTAATGAATGTGCACAAAAATAATAAAGATAAAAAACCAAACCAATGAGGTGGGGAAGAGACTATATATAAATAATCAATAACAATATCATGTTTTATAAAATACATAAAACATTTCATGTAAAGAATACAGCATGGAGAAAGCATAAATTTATAAAATAAGCAATGACAGAAAAGAAATAACAAAACATATCATGAAAAATAATTTCCTTAATTTTTCCTGCCCAAATACCAACACATTTATGTAAGCCAGCTGGCCCAACCTATTTTTATAATTTCTGTTTTTGTTATACATCTCAAAATCAGTATTGACTTCCAAATTTTCCACAAAAAAATGGACTCTTAGTATTGATATGTGTTTCTAGAGAAAGAAAATATAAATGGGAGTAATGATTTTCAGAATGCTAATATTTTTAATTGGACATTTAAAGGGGGTTGCAATTATGTACCATAGGGATACTTCAAATTTCAAGGTTATTAAGATGTGATAAATCTGAGAATGCAATAAAATATTGATAAGATTAAACAATTATTGGTCATGCTAATTCTCCACAGTAGCTCAAAACCCAACTGTAGTCTCCATTATATGTCAATGTTTGAAAGACTTATACAAAAATGGTGTTGATAAAAGACACAGAAAGACCTATGTAACAAAAACATATTTTTTCTCTGCTTAGTATTGAATAGGAAATATTTCTCTATCAAATATTGTTTAAAGTCCATGCATGTTGGGGTCCACTCTGCCTGGTCTTAGAAAGCTGTAATCCCCCATGGCTAAGGCTGAATGAAAGACCTCTGAACCAGGAGCCACTGAGGAGACAAGCTTATTTCCCTAGCATGAATGCTGCCTGTTCTGTGCCGGCCCCCAATGCTTGGTCAGTTAGCCAATGACGGGTAAGATTCCCCAAGGGGGGAATCACCTAAGGCAGGCATGATCATGTGGAGGCCCTAGGGAAGGACTTGGGGAGCTGTGGAAATGAGGGGGGATCAACATCGACCCTTGCCCCCTTGGCTTTGACAAAGCCTGAGTCCTTGTTCTGGCTGTGAGAAATCCAAGTCTCCTGGCTGCCTTTGTCTCCTCTGCCCGACTCAGGTCTGCGGAAATAACAGGGGCGGTGCAGTCCAGACCAGCGTCAGTGGACCCCCAGGGTAAGTAGGCCTGAGGCATAAGATATGCAAGATCCTGTGAGATCCACTTGCTGGAGGATGCTCTTGAATTAAAATATGAAGGCAAGAGCAGGAAATGAAACTAGCATTTTAGGTCCTGTAGCCTTTTAAGTGATAAAACCCCAAAATCTCAGTGTGAGCTCTGTCAGCTCTTTGAAAGTTATCTATTCCCTTTGATCTTCCCTGCCAGACTGTAATCAACAAACTGTATTTGTATTCTTAATAAAAGCCTTCTCAGGCAGGAAAATGGGGCACTCTCCACTAGAGACAGTCGCCATTCTGTCCCTATTTCTCCACAGGACTCGGTCATTCGTGTGTATGTTTTCTCGTATCATGAGCAGCTGCAGCATTCGAGGTCATTGCTGGCCAGTGGCTGCCTCACATGCACATATCATTAGTTCACAAGAATTCTATGGAAGTCCAAGAACATTTTGCAACAGGTTGATGGATTTTTTTTCCAGAAAATATACTTAATTTATAGGAATGGCATTAAACAAGTTGTTAACATGATATATCTGAATATTGGGGTCATGTAATAGCTGAATTCATGCCTATTTAATATGTAATACTACTTAATACTAAATTCAATGTCAAACACTCAGCTAAGCATATTATGTGTAATAACAATTCATATTCACAGCAGCCTATTAAATTTTATTAGTATTATTCATATTTTACAGATGGGGAAACTGAGGTAGAGATAGTAACTGATTTGTTTCAACTAATAGAATGAAAATAAAAATCACTTGCTAGTTACATCTATTTCCAAGTCAACAGTGCCCTAAAGGATATACAAATAATGATTTTCTCTTAAGTAGCCTATACTATAACCCTGTAATCTTATTATACTTTCATTAGTTACTCTGTCTTTTGAAGTCCTGAGCAAGTTATCACAAATTCTAAATGAATATACAGTGAAGCACTTCCATTTTTCTATAGTTCATTTTTTAACACAGTGCAACTAATGTTGATAAATTAGACCAGAGATCAGAAACTTACTTGATTTGATACAGTCTTGGTGATGGCTAACTTTATGCATCAACTTTACTTGGCTACAGGATACCCAGATTTCTGGTAAAACATTATTTCTATATGTGTCTTTGAGGGGTGTTTCCAGAAGATATTAGCATATGAATCAGTAGACTAAATAAAGAAGATCACTCTTGCCAATGTAGGTGGGCACCATCCAATCCACTAATGGTATGAATACAATAAAAAGGTGGAATAAGTGTAAATTTATTTTCTGCTTGACCTGAAACATTCAATATCTCTTGAACTTGGACACTGGTGGCTTCTGGCCCTCCAGCCTTCAGGTTCAGACTGGGACTTATATCATTGGCTCTTCCAGTTCTCTGATACTCAGGTTTAGACTAGATATAGATTATTGTCCTTCCTGGAGTTCTTGTTTACAGATGGAAGACTATGGAAGATTTCAGGTTTAATAATTGCATGAGCAAATCCTTCATAATAAATTTAATTATATAATCTCATATTAATTCCCTATTTCAGACAATCCTTGACTAATACAACTATATGCCACTTATATCCAACATATTTTGTAGTGGATAAAACAGGACTTGTATTGAGACAGATCAATGATTTATTTATTTTTATTGTTCAAGTATAGTTGTCTTCATTTTCACCCACAATGCCTCCACAACCCACCCATCCCCATCTTCAACCCTCTAACCTACCACCTTTGGCTTTCTCCATGTTTCCTTTATACATGTTCCTTCATAGCCCTTCCCCTATTTTAGCAAATTATCATTCTCCCAAATTTCCATATAAACATATTCTGGGTGTTTCTGTAAGGGTGTCTTTTTATGAAAGTAACATTTAAAATTGGTAGATGGAGTAAAGCAGATTACTGCCCTAATGTTGGTGGGCCTCTGAAAATCAGTTGAAGGCCTGAATGGAATAAAAATGGTCACTCTTCACTGAGTATAAGAGAATACCTCTTCTCTGACTGCCTTCAAGCTAAGACATCAGTTTTTTCCTGCCTTTGGAGTTGAACTAAAACACTGACTCTTCCTAGGTGCCAAGTCTGGTAGCTTTCAGACTGGAACTACACCATTGGTTCTTCTGGATCTCCAGCTTACTGGCTCACTTTGAAGATCTTTGGACTTAACATATTGCAACTTAATAGTTTTTTAATAATGTGAGCTGATTTTTTTTATTAAAAATAATGTCAATCTCAATAGATAGCAGTGTGAGTGAATGCACACAGGTGTGTGTGTGTGTGTGTGTATACATATGTATGTGTATACAGTATATATGTATACACTGATATGACAACATCATCAAAGATACACAAGAATATTCAGAGGAATTGGGGAACATCTAAACCTTGAAGAGGGAGACAAGATCATTCCATAAAGGAATTTGGAGTTCAGGATGATAAGGCAGGATGGTATTTAAGCTAACAAACAAGAAGTCTTGACTACTATAAGGTAAGCTAATGGATGTAAACTTTTCAGGAATTTTGAAGGCAGGAAGTGTATTTATAGTGTACAGAAAGGAAAGGCTAAGAAGGGCCAGAGAAAGAGGTTCATGATCCTAACCAAACTATCATTTCAAGTGTGGTCAGACCTTTTTTAAACAAAGAACTATAAATACTCAGAGAACCTACATGGGAGATTTTTTCCCAAGGGGCCTCAAATTCTGAATAAGTCCTCTGAAGAGATGATTTAGAGAATACTGGGAAGTGGCCCATAACCTAAAGGTTGAGTACCAGGACTCCAGGGAATGTAGCTCTGTGACTACAGCTTTGCGACCATTACCAATGCTACCACAAATGTTGTCTACATTGCACATTGCTCTACTCAGAAAGGTGCCATTCAGATATCAATCTATGTTAATGATGCCTTCCTGAGTAGGGCACTGAACACAACATAGCTGGAGGTGGCAACCCTGACTTTCTCAACAAAGTAATATAAAGCCCTGAAGAACCTGAAGATGAGGCTTTTTCTGGGACCCTTTTTCACTGGATTTTAGAAGTCTCTTTAAAATGTCCAATGACTTGAACAAGCATTAAGTGGGTGGTTTCAAGTTTCACAAAATGACACTTGTGTGCAGATAACTAATATATTCCATGCCAGGGCCAGAACCAATGTTGTACCTGCTGTGCATTACCTCACTCTAAGATATACCAATCATAATGTTAGCCACATGACTAGCACATCCTAAAGTGGAGCACTGCACACACAGTAGCTGAAGATGGTGATCCTGCCCAAACCCCAACAACCCTCTATCACTATGCTGGTTCAATTGACACACCAACATTCTCAATCAATGAGGAATCATCAGAATATACCCAAAAGGCCTAGAAAGCAATAGCTATGCTCTTCCACTCTCTCTTTTTTTTCCTTTTTCTGAGTGTCTACCCATCAGATTTAGGAACTGAGAGAAAATAAGCCTTTCTTCTTTCCTTTTCCCTCTTGCTCTTGAACTTAGAATATATGCTCATATTACTCTGGTTGTTTTCATTTTAACATAGTTGGAACATGAAAAACTACTTTTACATTTCCCCCAGATCAGTTATTTTCTGAAAGTTATTTTTTCCATTACAATTTAGTCCCTTTATACTCCCACACTGTTGCCCATGTTCATGAGTCCTTTTTCCTTTTTGCTCAATCCTTCCACCCTCTAACCTGCCCCCTCCCATTGTTGTCATCCTGTTCTGTATCTATGAGGCTGTCTCTATTTTGCTTGTTAGTTCAGTTTGTTCGTTAGATTCCACATATGAGTGAAATCATATGGTATTTGTCTTTCTCTGACTGGCTCATTTCACTTAGCAAAATGTTCTCCACACCCATTCATACTAGTTGAAAGGACCACACAACCCACCCATCATATCTAGACATTGCAGACCTGATAGAGCTCAGTTAGAATAGTGTTGGACAGAATTATCTTTGTCTTCACACCTTGGTTCTTCCTCATACCACCACGTGGGCTTTGGCTTAACATTCTCTGATCAGAGACAAAGGTCTGTAGCAACAGAAGAAGCATCAACATTATAGACTTGAGAGCCAACATGCAGACAAATCACCACCTGCAAACAAAAATGCAGATAATAAAACAAACCAAAAGATAATACATGCAAAGAAGGGCAGAACAAAACAATAAAATATTTAAAACACTACTGAACTTCTAAATAACACACATTTAAAAAGATGCAAAAAATACAATAATTTCCTATACAAAAAAAACACAAAAAACAAACTTGAAAAAGGAAATAAGCAAATAAAACAATATAATAATGCAGAAACCAAATTTTAATTAAAAACTGACACACAAAAATGAAACAAGAATGAATTATAGCAATAGAAACCTTAAAAAACCTTTGAGTGTACCCTCACACACAAAAATAAAAAGTCCCAAACCATACACACTAAAAATTACTTAACTTCTCAACAAACACAAACAAAACTTAAGAACAAACTTTGAAGGAGTCCCTGTTGCAACCTAGCACATATTAGAGATAGATGACACTCACTGCTTATGCTGCAGTTCAAGCATTGCTGAATGCTCACTCTCCTGTGAGGGCTGTGGGTTAAAAGTTAGACCTCAAAATTCAGCAAGATAACTGGCATAAAAACAAGTACACATATCAGAATAACAGAACAGAGAGCCCAGAAATAAACCCATATGTACAGTTAACAAACCTCTGACAGTAGTGTGAAGAATGCACAATGGAGAAAAGATAATTTCCTTAAAATATGGTTCTGGGAAAACTGGATATTGACATGCAAAAGAATGAAATTGGATGCATACCTTAGACCTCTCTCAAAAATGAGAATGGATAAAAACTTCAACATAAGACTTGAAACCATAAAACTCTCAAGGGTGGGGGGGCATAAGGAAAATCTCCTTGGCATTGTTTTTGGCAATGAGTTTTTGGATAAGATACCAAAAGTGCAGGTAACAGAAGTTCAAATAAGTGAGACTACATCCAACTAAAAAGCTTCTACACAGCATAGGAAAAAATACATGGAAAAAGCAACCTATGGAATGAGAGAAAACACATGTAAACCACATACATATTTATAAAGGATTAATATGACAAACCTATAAGGACAAGCATTCCAAGCAAATGGACATGAAATAAAATAAATCTGGGGTGTCAATACTTACAACACACATATGGACTTCAAAACAAAGGACAAAAAAAGAGGCAAAGAGCACTACATAATACTTAATGGAATAATACAAGAAGAGAATATAACCCTTGTACACATTTTTAGTTTTTGGAGGACCCTCCATACTGCTTTTAGTAGTGGCTCCACCAATCTGCATTTTCACTAACGGTGCATGAGGCTTCCCTTTTCTCCATATCCCAGCCAACACTTGGTCTATTCTGTCTTCGTGATAATAGTCATTTTAACAGGTGTGAGGTTTTATGGGTTTGATTTTAATTTCTCTAATATTAGTCATATTGAGCAGCTTCCCATATACCTGTTGACCATTTGTATGTCTTCATTTGAAAATTATGGTTTGCAAATATGGCAGAGTATGGTTAGCACATATTTCTCCCATTTCATAGGTTGCCTTTTCATTCTGTTGTTTGTTTACTGTTCATAAGCTTTTTAGAAGAAAATATTACCTACATAAATGACAACAAGAATACGAAAAATACAATTCTCACACAAGATAGAGCAAAAACACACAAGCATACTCACACACATCACCTGCATACACATGAAACCTCACACAGACAAATATATATGCATTCACCAACATAGGCAAACAAAATAATCAGTGACCAGTAAAGTTTCTCACATAAAAAAAATACCATATGATCTCACCTTTAACTGGAACTCAATCAACAAAATGAACATGCAAGCAAAATATAACCAAAGACAATGAAATTGAGAATAGGCTAACACTGACCAAAGATGAGAGGGGAGGGGGGAATGGGGGAAAAGGGTGAAGAGTTTACAGGAACAATTATAAAGGACACAAGGGGGAATGGAAGCAGGGGAAGGAGGTGGGGAGGACTGGGGTGGTAGGGAGGGGTGGAGAGAAAAGCCAGAAAACTGTACTTGAAAAACAATAAAAATAAAGCAAACTTCAAATCTAGTATAATAACTGACACATGCCAATCACTAAGAAATGTATGAAAATATTCAAAACACAGCACAATAAATAAAACACAGAAATGCATGGCATGGTTGAAGTGTGCCTCCCAAAAGTCATATGTTGAAACTAACACCCAATGTGATGGTATTTGGAAATGGGGCCTTTGGGAGATAATTAGGTTTAGAGATGCTCATAAGGGTGGGGCCTTCATAATGGGATTATCATTAATTTTTCTTAATTCTCTACATTATTCTCTAGTAATTTCCCAATTATTAATTCTCTAGAAGTGACACTAGAGACCTTGCTCGCTCACTCTCTATCCAAGTGCACCCACCAGGGAAAGGTCATGTCAGAACATAGTGAGAGTCTGCAAGATAGATAGAAGTCAAACAATCCAATAGAAAAAAGAGCAAACAGGTAAAGGATCTGATTAGACATTGTTTCTGAAGAAGTCATACTAATGGCCAAGAGGTATATCATCAGTAAATGCAAATCAAAATCTCAGTGATGTATAACCTCACAGCTGTTAGGATGACTACTGTCAAAGACACATTAGGTAAGTGTGTCATGTATATGAAAGAAATGAAACTCTTTTGCACTGTTGTTTGGAAAGTAAACTGGTGCAGGCACTATGAAAAACAGTATGAAGTTTCTTCAAGAAGTGAAAAATAGAACTATCTTACATTCAGCAATTCCACTTCTGGTTTTTTTTCCACAGGAAATAAAAACACTAACTTAAAAAGATGTCTGCACCTCCATGATCATTGCAGAATTATTTACAATAGCCAAAACATGGAAGCCACCTAAGTGTTATTAAGTGAATAAATGGATATAGAAAATATAGTATATAATACAATAGAACATTGTTCAGTCATAAAAGAAGGAAACCTTGCTATTTGCAACAACATGTATAGATCTGAGAACATGAAGTTAAGTTAATTAAATCAGACAGCCCCTGTCCAATTTTGCAAGTTTTAATAAGGTTGAGATTTTTTAGATGTGTTATGGCAGAGGTGTCAAACTTGTTTTCACTGGGAGCCACATAAGTCTTGTGGTTGCCTTCAACGGGCCAAATGTAATTTTAGGACTGTATAAATGTAACTACTCCTTAACAGTCAAGTGAGAAATCTGGTGCTGCCTCCAGGTAGAAACAAGGTACCAGTCAGGATAAAACAAGGTGGAGGGCCAGATTCTGCCCACAGGCCTTGTGTTCGCCACATGTGTGTTATGCTATCTTATCCATAAATACAGAGAACTGTAATTGAACAACAATAAAATAATTTTTAAAAAAGAATGAAAAAAGAAAAAAAAAGAACAAACTGAAAAATTGGGCTTCATCCAAATAAATATTCTCTGCCCTTCTGAAGATATTGTTGAAAAGAATGAAAAGAAACCCCACATGGCAGAAAAAGGCAGAAAATATTTACAACTCACATATGTGATAAAGGATTTATTCAGAATTTGCAAAAAACTCACAGTACTCATTATTAAGAAATCAACACAGTGAAAAATGGGAAAAGATTTGAATTGGCACTTCACCAAAAGAGATATAGTGATGGGGATTATTCAAATAAGGAGATGTTCTATGTCATTAGCAAAAAAGGAAATGCAAATTAAAACCACAATAAAACAATACAACACAACTATTTGAATAACTAAAATTAAAAAGGTAGGCAATAAAAAGTACCAGCAAAGATGCAGAGCAACCAGAACTCTCATAAACAGGTAGGCGTAATGTAAAAAAGTAAAACCACTTTGGAAAGCCCCTTGTTAGGTTCTTTTAAAAAGTAGGCATATGCCCATTGTATTATCCAAAGAAATTAAATAATTTCTCATACAGATATTTTACACCAAGGCCCATAGCTGTTTTATTTCTATTAGTCAAAGGCAAAATCATTGTAACTGTATACAAGTGCCCATTTTCAGAAGAATACATTAAAAAAAAATTGTGGGATATACATACAATGGAGTAACATCCAGCCATAAAAATAAATGAACTATTGATTCATATAACAATATAGATGAATTTCAAAATAGTTATTTTGAATGAAATAAACTAGACAAAAAGTATATACTTTATCATTCCATTTTGATAAAAATTTGGAAAATAAGTCCTGGCTGGTGTAGCTCAGTGGATTGAGCGCGAGCTGTGAACCAAAGCATCGCAGGTTTGATTCCCAGTCAGGGCACATGCCTGGTTTGCAGGCCACGGCTCCCAGCAACCGCACATTGATGTTTCTCTCTCTCCCTCTCTCTCTCCCTCCATTCCCTCTCTAAAAATAAATAAATAAAATCTTTAAAAATTAAAAAAAAAAACTCATGTCTTTAAAAAAAAATTGGAAAATAAAATCAAATTTCTAATGACTCGAAGATGATCAGTGTTTGCCTGGAAATGCGGTGTATGGTAAGGGAGTGGGGAACAATGAGGATCATAATTGGCAGGACAAATATTTTGGAAATGATAGATAATGTTGCCAATTTTGATTGTGGTATTGATTTCATGGGTACATAAATATGCTAGAATATAATAAATTGTAGATTTCATTTAATTTTAAATTTTATTTTTCAATTACAGAATATATTTGATATTATCTTGTTTTAGTTTCAGGTGTAAAGCATAGTGGTTGGACAATCATATACTTTACAGGTGACCCATCTAATAATTGCAGTACCATCATGGCACCCTACAGAGTTATCACAATATTACTTAATACATTCCCTATGCTTTACTTACATCCCTGTGACTATTTTGTAAGTACCAATGCATACTTCTTAATCCCTTCATCTTTTTCACTCACACCCCAACCCCTCCCCTTTGTCAACCATCACCCTGTTCTCTGTATCTATGATTCTGTTTCTATTCTGTTAGTTCCTTTATTTTGCTCTTTAGATTCCAAATTTAAGTGGAATCATATAGTATTTGTCTTTCTCTGTCTGACTTATTTCACTTAGCATAATACACCCTCGAGGTTCATTCAGATTGTCACAAATGGTAAGATTTCATTCTTTTTTATAGTCAAATAGTATTCCATTGTATATATAGCACCACTTTTTTTTTATCCACTCATGTATTGATGGGCACTTCAGTTGCTTCCATATTTTGGCTATTGTAAATAATGCTGAAATGAACTAAGGGGTAAATATAGTCTTTTGAATTTGTGTTTTGGTTTTTTTCAGGTATATATCCAGAAGTGGAATCACTGGGTCATAAGGCGGTTCCATTTTTAATTTTTTTGAGGACACTCTATACTATTCTCCATAGTTGCTGCACCAATCTGCCCTCCCACCAACAGTGCATGAAGGTTCCCTTTTCTTCACATCCTCATCAGCTCTTGTTGTTTGTGGATTTAGTGATGATAGCCATTCTGGCAGGTGTGGAGTGATGTGTCCTTGTGATTTTTTAATTTTCACTTTTCTAATAATTAGTGACATGGAGTATCTTTTAATATCTTTTAATAATTGGCCATCTCAATGACTTTGGTTTGTTCAGGTTCTCCTTCCTCTTCTTAATTGAATTGTTTGGGTTTTTTATCTTTTTGGTATTAAGTTGTATGAATTCCTTATAAATTTTTTATGTTAATCTCTTCTCTCATTCAGTGGGTTGTCTTTTTATTAATAAATCATGGACTTTAAATTATACCTTAATGATGCCTTGTAAATGTAAATATAAAAACCTGGTAGAGTCAGAAATAAAATAAAGTCATTGGCCAAAGTAAAGTCATCCATTAATAAAAAAATCTTCAAATAATACACACTCATACACACACACACAAAATACCATATAAACTAAAAATATAAAACAAACAATGCAAATAATCCATCTCTAACTCAACAGTTTATACCACAGTATACCAAAACTTTTATAAACAATAAAAAATCAATTAGAACAAAAGGCACAGATAAATCAATTATAAAACAAACCCAATAGTATTTTTTTAAAAAAACCCTACCAATAGTTTTCCGCATAAACCCAGCTCAATAAACAGGATTAAAAAATAAATAAAATGACACCAAAGTCCAAACAAACACTATACATGAACATGTCAATATGAAAATATACTGCACATTCTAAACCACACAATAATAAACAGACACTGAGACAAATCATACAAAACCCAAACAAACTCTCACAACTTGCATAAACTAAAACCCAAATACAATAAACATATAAATATCTGCAAGACAAATCTTTAAAAGGCTCACATAAATATCAAAGGGAAAAAACTGAATATTCACCAGCCACAAATCATACAAATTGTTTAAAAAGCAGAAAAAATGCACACATAGACACACACAGAGACACACAACCAAAACTAAAACTCCAAAGTACCTATCAGAACAAATAAAACAAAACACATATGTAAAAACCAAATCAGAATCAAGCAAAGATAACCAGATTTAAATAAAAAACAAATAATTTTTTAAAATACACTTTCAGAGAAGATGATGGCCAAAGTAGGTGGAAACTGAGCCCCCTTGCTTTAGCCTCGCAATTCAGATTCTCAGCTGATCTTCCAAGTAATAACCTGAACAATCAATGGAATTTTAGCTGGTATGAAGTTTGGAAGCTAAGGAGCACAGAAGACACTTTGCCTTGGGCGATAATGAGATTTTATAAATGGAAGAGAAAATCTTCCACAAAACCCACAGACCCAGGCCAGGAGTGACTTGAGAGAATATATGAAATCAGGGAGATCCAGACAATACACACCGAGTGAGCAGCACATCCATAGCTGCAGCACCAAATCCTGACAGAGAGAATGCCAGAGAGAGAGAGAGGGATTCTATCTTCCAAAAGGATCAAGGGCTGCACCTGGGTCACAGGGAGGCTGGCTGAGGCCAGTTTTGAACCTGAGAGACTTTTAGCTTTTAGGAAATGTGGTATGCATAAATAACTGAACAGTATTACAATGGGTGAGCCACAAAGATATTTTTCACTTCTTTTTAAAAATGTTTATTTATTTTTATTGTTCTTCAAGTAAAGTTGTCTTCATTTTCCCTCCACCACTTTCCACCAAATGCAGCCATCCCCACCTCCTTTCCCTGATCCCCCCACCCAATTGGTTTTGTCTATGTGTCCTTTATAGTTGTTCCTGAAAACCCTTCCCCCTTTTCACCTTTAAGTGGAATCTAATCAATAAAACAAAGAAGCAAGCAAAACATAACCAGAGACATTGAAATTAACAAATTGACAGTAACCAAAGGGGGAGGTGAGAGGGGATAATAGGCAGAGAGACTTTTTAAAAGAGGAGCTGAAGCATGCTGGGCAGGTACCTTGTGGGCAGCTACAAGCAAAGGGACAAGACTGAAAGCACAGTTTGTTCCCACTGAATACAGCTGGAAAGGGAGATCAGAAGGTTCCAGAGTGAAGGGATTCCTGGGCCCCAGTCCAGAGCAGCTAGTATGCCAAGGGCTATGCAAAACAGTGTTCAGGACTGGGTCTACTGCAAGTGCAGTAGGCTGGGAATTAGATGAGCAAGAGTTTAACATCTGAGCTTATTTACAGCCAGGCAGGGTGACTTTCTCAGTCACAGTTCAAACTTCTGAGAAGGGAAGGATGTACCCAGCCTCCACATCCTGTAAGACTGCAATCACTGTATACATCTGGAAAGGTCTGCAAAACAGATAGGACAGGCTCAAGAATTTCCTGCAGGGTGTATATCCACAGAAGAGAAATAGGAAGAGAAATGCCAAAGGGGCTCATTTTGTACTTCTCTTGGGGAGATAAAATATAAACCAGAGCCCTATTCCACTGAGGTGAGCAAGGCAGGGAGACAAAAATTGGAGCAGAAAGAGGAATCAGGGCCTCACTAAGTTTTGGTTCACATACAGAGCTGCCATCAGCACCAAGGAGGAAAGAGCTGACCCTCTTACACAGATTATCCTCTCCCTTGAAATGAACAGCTAGTTTATCAGAACCTATATTTTATTGGAAATAAGCTGGGACAGACCAAGATGGATAGAATAGGGTCAGGGGAGCACACCAACAGTTTTCACAGAAGACTGAACAGTGCCTCCCAAGAGAGATCCAGGGTTCCCAGCATACAATACGAATGCCCTCTAGAGTCAGGTGAAGGTGGTACATGCCATGCTGCCAGAAGTCAGATGATCCTTCAGGGGAACTTGAGCTGATAAAAATCCAGAGGCAGTTCCAGAAAGAAAAGACAGAAGGCAAACACCAAACTCTGCAGAGATGAATGCCACATTGTTCATCTTCAGAATTTGTGTTATTTTTTTGTCTTGCATAGCCTTTTAACATTTATTATTTTTCCTCAATTATATTCCAACTAATTCACTATTTTTGTCTTTTATACTTTATTCTTTTTATTTATATTTGTATATATTTTATTTTTATTTCAAATATCACATTGTACCCCTCTCTTGTCTTACTCCATTTTGCCTTCTTCGTTCCCTTTCTTATTTTCATTTTAAATTTTATTTTCCCCCTTTCTACACCTTGTTCCTACTTCTTTTTTTTAAATTCTTTATTTTATTGATTATGCAACTACAGTTGGCCCATTTTCCCCCCTCACTCCCCACC
>PVIA01016115.1:0-20165 GCA_004024845.1 Tonatia bakeri | reverse complement strand
ACTCAATGGGCAAAAACTAAAATCTTTTCCACTAAGAACAGGAACAAGATGAGGTTGTCCACTTTCACCACTTCTCTTCAATATAGTATTGTAAGTTTTAGCCACAGCAATCAGACAAGAAAGGGAAATAAAAGGCATCCAAATCGGAAAGAAGGAAACAAAACTGTCATTGTTTGCAGATGACATGACAATGTACATAGAATATCCTATAGACTCTGCCAAAAAACTGCTTGACCTAATAAATGAACTTGGCAAACAGCAGGATACAAAGTCAATATCCAGAAATCAAAGGCATTTTTGTACACTCACAATGAAACAACAGAAGCAGAAATCAAGAAAAAAAATCTCATTTTATATAGCAAAAAGAAAAATAAAATACCTAGGAATAAACCTAACCAAGGAGGTAAAAGACCTGTATGCAGAAAACTACACAACACTGAAGAAAGAAATCAAGGAAGACAAACAAAGGGAAATATATACCACATTCATGGATCAGAAGAATTAACATCATCAAAATGTCCATACTACACAAAGCAATTTACAGATTCAATGCAATACCTATTAAAGTACCAATGGCATATTTCACAGACATAGAACAAACATTTCAAAAATGTATATGGAACCATAAACAAACCCTGAATAGCTGCTGCAATTTTGAGAAAGAAGAGCAAAGTAGGAGGGATCACAATACCTGATACCAAACTGTATTGCAAGGCCACTGTAATCAAGACAGCCTGGTACTGGCATAAAAACAGACAGACAGACCAATGGAAAGAGAGCTCAGAAATAAACCCAAGTCTCTACAGTCAATTCTTGACAAAGGGGGCAGCAGCATAAAATGGAATAAAAATAGCCTCTTCAACAAATGGTGTTGAGAGAGCTGGACAGCTACATGCAAAAAAATGAAGACCAAGTGCCAACTTACACCTTACACAAAAATAAATTCAAGGAGGATAAAAATGTAAATATAAGTTGTGACACCATTAACATCCTAGAGGAGAACACAAGCAGGAAACTCTCAGATATTTCACACAGCAATATTTTCACTGATATGTACCCTAAAGCAAGGGACATAAAGGAAAAAAATAAACAAGTGGGATCTCATCAAAATAAAAAGCTTCTGTAAGGCTAAAGAAAACAGTATTAAAATAAAAAGGGAACCAACCATATGGGAAAACATATTTGCCAATGATACCACAAACAAGGGTTTAATCTCTGAAATACATAAAGAACCCACATGACTCCGCTGTAAGAAGACAAGTAACCCAATTAAAAAATGGGAAAAAGATTTTAATGGACACTCTCCAAGGAGGACAACAAAGGATCCAGAGACACATGAAGATTCTCAGTACCACTAGCTATCAGAGAGATGCAAATTAAAACCACAATGAGATAGTACTTGACACTGGTGATTCTTGTATTTTTATTTGAGGTAGATAAGAAGACTACACAGAAGAATACTTTTTCTCTCTCTGATGGGTCTCAGCACATGTTCTACTTTACACATACATAGAAATGACTGGTGAAGAAACAGAAAAGGTGTCTCTGAACCCCACGCATCCCATGGGCTAAAGATTCTCTTTTATGGCACAAGTCACAACAATTAAAATGCTTAAGTTCAGTTCTTTAAATGGTGATTTCACAAATACTAGATCATTCACCTCTTACTATAGTGCTTATGCAAACAGGTCCCAGTGGTTTCTCAGTGTTATCCAGGTAGACTGTGTTGGTTACAGGTTCCATTAAAATGTCTTCATAATTTGCTAGAAGTCAGTACGGACACAAAATAAAACTGGATGAACTGACCCTAACTTGTTCAAAGCTAGGGTTGATATTGACACATAATGTAAGTTCTACACAATAGAATGGATATGAAAAATGAGAGCAAAGACTCAGGGAAGTCACGAATTCTGTAAATAACAAGTAGGACTGATATTTCAAGTTGCTATTTTAAAAAACATTATCTTACATTTCTTGATACATATATTTTAATTCTGACCTGTTTTAATGAAGAACTTCCAAGCCAAATTATGTCTTTCTGAGCATATCTTTTAAACTCCTCATTGCAAGCAGAGGTGGCTTCACTGCCCTCTTTGTGGAGTTCAAGATTCTTACTGAAACGCACTGGCTCTTCCGAACTCGAAGGCTCCTTCTCCGTGCTCTCACCTAGTTAGCCCAAGGAGATCACATGGCATTCCACTTACTTGACATTCCACAATGTTACATTAACATTGGCTAAGCACACAACAATCTTAGCACTTCTTTTGTTACATAGTATGAAGTTTGACTTTTCGGGACCTACAGTTGGATAAATTATTTTCTGTTTAATGTGCTGGGAAATCAATAAAGCCCAGAACAAGCTTTAAGATTAAAACAACCACAATGCCAAAACCTTTGTTCATACTGTCTCGATCACAAAGTGATCCAAGTACCACTGTGCACTAGAGCCTTTTTCCCACATATCAAGTATATCCTGAAGTTCAGAGACCATGCTTTTCCAAATATTACATGTTGTTTATTTCAGAATCTCACCACTTGCTGTTTTGCTAAAACCAGCTTGGGAAATGAATAGGTTTAGGAGAAGCCAGAGCTCTTGGATTCATTTTCCAAGTCAGAATGCCTGAGAACAGTTCCTGACCTCTACACACACAGAAGGTACTTCATTTGGACTGCCTTGTTTATTTGCATAGAAATGCCAGCATTTATATAAATGATATGTGTACTTTACTTCTCTATCACCTGAAAATAGTATCATCTACAAAATGTAACTATTCATGTAGCTGGATGCATGCTGTAAATATAAAATAATCCTCTCTCTGCCAGTCTCTAAAAAAATACTGGGAGGTAAAATGTGGAATTTTCCATGCCTCCAATGTTAGAATTTTAACAAGAACCTACACACTCTTAGCCAATAGAAGACAGCTTCCTCTTCAGGAGGGAAATGGGGTGGGTGCTGGAAAAAGCACGGGCTGTGGTATCTAGAGGACTGCTGGCCTGCCTTCTCTGTTCCCTGGGATGTGGCATTACCTTGCATAAGCCTTTAAACTTTCTAGGTCTCAGTTATATTCTCATGTACAAAATAGCTGGTGAAGTGCTTGACTATTCTTTAAGTTCAGTAAGATTTTTGTAAACCTGTATACAATTTTAGAAAACCCATTAGGTGCTGTCTATAAATGTGCAGTTATTGGTTTCAAGGGATCCAAGCAGCAGAGAGTTGTCAGAGTGGAAGGGACACCATAGGTATAAAAGTGAATTACTCGATGTCTAGCACACACCCAAAAAAGGAATTAAATGTATATTTGCTGACTCAGAAATTAAGCTAAACATATATAGAGGCCTGATGGATTTAATCACAACCATTTGTGATATAAAGTTTTATGTATCAGCTTGGTTAGGCTATGGTGCCCAGTTATTTGTTTGAGCAACAGTCAAGATGTTGCCATGAAACTAATTTTTAAATGTGATTAACGTTTCAATCATAGGTTTGAGTAAAGCAGATTACTCTTCATAATGTATGCGTGTGGGCCTCATCCAATCATTTGAAAACTTTATGAGTAAAGACTGGGGTTTTGAGAAAAAGAAGGCATTTGGTCTCAAGACTATATAACACAGGAAACCTGGCCTGAGTTATCTACCTACTGACATGCCTTGTGAATTCTGGACTCAAAAATGGAACATTAAACTCCTACCTGAGTTTCCATCCTGCTCTCCTACAGAATTCAGATTCAAGAGTGCAATTTCAACTCCTGCCTGAATTTCATATTCTCTTGTCACCCAAATCCATAGCCTGCCAGTCATCCCTAAGTATCTCAGACTTGTGAGCCTCCACAAACACATGAGCCAATTTCCTAAAATAAATCATTCTCTCTTTCTGTTGATTCTATTGAATTCTGCTTCTCTGAAGAATCCTGACTAATTCATCATTTGAATTAGTATCCCTCAAAATGAGAGATCAAGCTGGCTTGAAAAATGAGTTTGCATGGTTTGTAAAGACAAAAAGAAATAAAATGTTGGCTACAAAAATTGATAACAAAAAAGTAAAGGGATGTTCATGAGAAAGGCAGGAATAAAATTTTTAGGGGATGCTATTCTGTAAATGGGGGTAAAAGTGGAACTTAAACTTTAGGGTTGCTAGAAAGATTAAATAAGTTAATATTTACATTATTTAGAACAGTGTTTAGGACAGTGTCAGGTACCCAATAAGTATTCAGTAAATGTTTAGCTAGTATGAATATTTTCATCATCATCATCATCAATCATCCTCATTATTATTTATATGTGATTATCATATCTGCTTGTATAATAACTAATAATTCATTCCCTATAACTATTCTATTACGTCAGATATTATTATATGTTCCTTTGACGGAAATGCCAAAAAAGTTTAAGAATTAAAAGTTAAGATAAACTCTGTATGAAAGAACTGCATATAGCCTCAAATTATACTTAATCCAAATATGCCAAAATATGCCATACCATTGTAGGATCCTGCAGTAGTAAGTCTGTTAAATGCTGTTTAGAGTTTTAAACTCTACTCAATTATAGGAAATTGGACAATATTTACTTTTCCCCCAACCTTAGCTATATGTAATATTCGCAACCATCTAAAACACACATCTGTCATCAATAAATGGTTACATTTAGGAAAAGACAGATTAGCATTTGTAAAAGCCATCTGAAAGCATTTGCAAGTAGTGTTAATATAAAAGATTGAAAATAACTGGTCTCTTACCTTGCACTCCTCGACATCCATTCTTGCCAAATAGCCTCATTAATCGATCATTGTAGAGACTTCTATTATCAGCTTGAAGGGGTGCTGAAAGAGCATATTTATGATAACTTTCTCATCTGTTAATTTATAGACATGCAAATGTAATCATGAACAAATTATTAATCACCATGGCTATTTAAGCATATTATAGGTCACAGATAAAAATTCTATTCAACATGCTATCTTGCTCTGGAAAAAACAATTTTTGTAAATCAATGATAATTTGAACAATGATTTTTAAAGTGTTTATTGTAGAATATTTATAAGAGGATATGTCTCCAATCAAAAGCGTCTCATATTCAATGATTATGTCATCTAATACACAAGAATCACTTCAGAACAAGCCATTATGATTTGTCAAATCATGCAATAGAGTAGATAAACATTTGATCAAAATTAATGAGTATTTTCTATTAGCTCCTCTCTATATATCATATTTTTGCTACATGGATAAGAAACACTGACCTTAGGTGATCTCAGATTTTTTTACATACGCTATTGCAATATAATAGAAAATGCAAGGGCTACTTAGTTCTTTTGTGATTTTGAAGCAACAGTTTATATCATT
Source organism: Tonatia bakeri (assembly GCA_004024845.1). Classification (NCBI taxonomy): domain Eukaryota; kingdom Metazoa; phylum Chordata; class Mammalia; order Chiroptera; family Phyllostomidae; genus Tonatia; species Tonatia bakeri. Next base: position 14,826 of record PVIA01016115.1, on the reverse strand, counting down.
ACAAAAAAAGTAATAACATAATCATAAAAACGTGGTTCTGGAAGAGGGTCTAAAGGGTCATCTAGGTAGATCTTCTGCTCCTAGAACCAGACATAAACGATGGCAAGTTGAATGATCACCTCAGTGTTAGAGTTAGAACTTGCATACATGTACCAAACATGTTCCCTTTCCCATAGGAGGCAAATGAACCAACTGAACTGAGGTTGCACTTTTACTGTGGCAGTTTTCATATGGCCCATATGTGCCTAGTACTTATCACTCTACACTCCATTGATGCTCCAACTCTGAAGATGATAGTTATTTCAGCAACTCGCATCTGAAAATCCCCCAACAAGTATTCTTCAAGAGCCTTCTGGGGTCTTAACTGCCCAATTTAAAAGCTCCTAAAAATTATAGGACCCCCTTTCTGAGATCTTTGAACATCAGTGTTGGAAAAATCCAATATAGGTTGTAGTCATGGACTTGTAATGACTAAATAGGAAAGCCTAGGCTAATGGAGCCAACTGGAATGTTTGAAAGTATATAACATAAAAAGGTCTTTGAAGTTAGTAGCTTCTGACCTTTGAGTCCTGCAGGTGACTTTTTCAAGTGTTATTTGACTTATGAATGTTCTTTTCCTGCCAAGAATCACAAGGACCTCCTACAACACCAACATTTGGAGACAAGGAAGAGAGGCCATTCCTGAGGGACAATTTGCAGACTCTGCATTGGGGAAGCATGAACTTTTATTTCAGTGTTGCCTGGATCTTTACAAAACTTAGGAGGCTGATATATGGCTCATAAAAGAATCTTATTTGGAAGTTAACATCAAGCAATAGCAGGTGCATAGATGGAAATTTCCTTGCAGATGTAATACAAAGCCTAGTATAAGGACTTAATAATCTTGATGGATCAATGATGGTCAGAGACCAGAATAAATGACCATACATTTGGAATGTCAAAACAAACAGAGGAGTTGATAGGATTACTGTACAGACACCATCTTCAGAAGAGAGGCAGCATGACACAGGTTTGGTATCAGCAAAACCTGCACTAAAATCCCAGATCCTCCACTTTTTAGCACTGTAATCTTGAAGCAGCTTTTTTAGAGCCCCTGGGCTTTAATCCTTTTGCCCTCAAACAGGAAAGTTGTGACGGTTAACAAAATAACATGTATAAAGCATCACTTCATGTCTGATATGGGGTAGGCACTCGCCAAAAGGTAGCCAACCCATTGGTTTATTGTTAACTATTTGGTAATTGTATGAAATGTGTAATTCTTCAATAGTTTGGTTTCTGTCATTCTGAACTATTATATTTGTTTTCATAATGAAATAATGAGTTATAGTCAGCTTTAGGGGGTGTATGAGAGGAATCTGAACTACAGACACCTAACCAGCAACTGCTATAGAGGTTTTGATTCCTTAGCTATGCAGACCTGGTGAGCAGTCCACCTCAGTGATGCTCTTTTAAGACTCTGGAGGGTCAAACAGCTTACACAGCACAGAAACTGAAGGTAACAGAAGGTCCCCTTCAAACTCAATTTCAACAATTTTAATTAACCTGCTTTCTTTCCCCTTCAGGAGTTTCCTCAAAGGGAAGAGTACAAAAAGCCAATAGGACAAACACAACTGATGAGAAGAGAACAGATAATACCAAAGACAGAGTCTGCATTCTACTCCATGCTTGCCAGGTCTCTGTGGTCTCAGGAAAAATACTAAGTCTTTCTAAGTTTGTTTCTTCATCTTTAAAATGAGACTAATAATGGCAAGTTTGAGGGTTTTGTGTCAGTTGTTCAGAGTTACTATATCCTTGAACACACTCCTTGAACACTCAGTAAATAATAATAACTAATGTTTATAGAAGGCTTGCCATGCATTGGATCTATGCTCAGCACTTTAAACTCATTTACTCATTTATACATTAATTCAACAATACTTCTCAGGTTAACCTTGTTATATGCCAACTGCTGTGCTGAGTATAAAAATTCATCAGTGAACAGAAACAACTCTCACCCTCTTTGTGTTCAGGAGATGGTCTAAAAGGGAGAAACACATTTCACAATCACACTAATAGTTTGCTGACGACTGCCATGAGTTTGGGAAAGTAAATATACAGGGAAACAGCACCTAAGCTAGTCAAGAGAGTTGACATTTTTCATTTAAGCCAGACTTCAAGCAGAGAGGGCATTGGTCACATGAGGAGAGAAAGGAGGCTGTCCTAGCACTTGTGAGAGAGTTCAGTGTCCAGAAGCAGCTCCATGCACATGAGGAACAAAAAAATGCCCAGTGTGGCCAGAGCACACTGAGCACACGGAGACAACCAGAGAGTATATTGGTCTTCACGCTGAAAGCTGTGTGCAGCAATGAGAAGGCTTTAATAAGGGAGTAGCAAGATTCTGCATAGAGAACAGATTAAAGGTGGGCAGAAGATGTGGACAAAAGCAGTTCATTAACTCCAAGTAGGAGCTGATGTTCATCTGGGCTTGAGCAGGGGCAATAAAGATGCTGAGAGGCAACAGGAAAAGAGATTTCATATATCTTGTGATTTTCATGTCAACAAATAAATATTAAGCATCATATATGAGCCAAGCAATTATGCCAGATTCTAAAGACATTTAAGGTCTAGTGGAAAAGAAAGCTAATAAAGAAATAAGTTCAGCAATAAATATGTAACTAATAGCTAAGATGCGTGCCAAAATAAAACACAGGATGATAAGACAAAGTGCGACAGAGTTAAGATTCGTGATTAGGGAGAACACATTTAGTACATCAAATTAACAGGACCTCGCCACCCTATGAGGTGAATTAATTAGTTATGTAATACAACATGCTATGATTAATCTTATGTATTTATTTGGATAGTCTGCCCAGTTGTTTGGTCAAACATCAATCTAGATATTGCTGTGAAGGTAATCTTTAGATGTGATTAACATTTAAACCCTTAGACATTGAGTAAAGGAGGCTACTCTCCATCATGTGGGTAGGCCTCATCCAATCAGTTAAAGGCTTAAGAGGAAAGACTGAGCATTGCCAAAGAAGTGATTCTTCTCAACACTGCAATGCATAAATTATGCCTCCATTTCCAGTCTGCTGCCCTGCTGAATTGAGTCTCAAGACGGCCTGAATTTTATCAATGCTTACCTGTACTTTATATCAACTCTTACCCAACTCACCAGCCTGCCAGCCTACTGCAGAGACTTGCCAGTCTCCACAATCATAAGTCAGTTCCTTACAATAAATCTATTTCCCTCTCTCTTTCTGTATATACATATGCACACATTATACATTATTATGTAATATGTAGAGAGAGAAAGAGAGAGATCCTATTGGTTCTCTTTCTTTGGAGAAACACTGGCTAATCCATAAGCTAACAGTAATTTAACATCATATATAAAAAATTATAAAATACTAAAATGATGTGCATCTACTACATAGCAGCACTCAGATACATATTCCATATTAAGTAAAAAGTATTTACCAGGAACCAATAATAAAGGAATTGTCCATTCTTTTTATAATTTCTGCTCTGTAAAAATTGATGTAATATTATCCTCCAGGATTTAGTGTAAAAAAACTGGTGGTGGTGGTAGGTGATAAACACTGAAAAAGCTGTAAAGTCCATTAAACATTGAAAATTATCTAACTGATGTTACTTTTGTTTATACCTTGACTTCCAGGAATCTCAGAGTAAGTGTGAGTGCTTAATTACAGTAATATTGTTGTCCCCTGTTTCTTGTACATTTACTTCTTTTTGTTTGTGCTCTCAAATCTCCTTCATCTTTATTCAAACTTTTCTTTAATCATATGCATTTATATTTCTCTGATAAGCTGTGTCAAACTATTTTGGAAGCAAGTAAATAAACTACAAACAAATAAAAGTAAGAACAAAGATGAACCAAAGTGAAGATAGATGGGCCAAGCAGACCTTTGGGGTGCCCCCAAAGTCTGCCCCACAGAGCACTGGGCTCTGCATCTTTGCTCCAACTGGCCTCCTTGGGGCCCATCCCAACAGCACTGCTGTCTTGTCTCTGCATAGTCTTCAACTGTGTGTTGAAAAAGATGTGGATGGAGACTTTGTGCTAATTAGCACTGCCTAGTCCCTTAAATAGGGTAACTGCACAGGCTCGAGTACCCAGCAAAAAGAACAAGAGCACATCATTGAATGGAGACTTAAAATGAGATTGTGGGCAAATGTAAAGAGAGCTGTCTGCTCTAAAATATGAGGCCCCAGCTTAACCACAGGAGCTGGGCAGTAACTGCTGGAAGGATAACCAACAATGTTTTGTTTTATAAAACTTCCTGTTTATAGTTAGAACTATTCTTGACTTAAGTCAACTTTAGTCCTTACATTACAAAAACTCCACCACATGTAACTATATGGTTTGATCACCAAGAAATTGAAACAGACTTCAACTGATAATTCAATTGATACTTCTCTCCAGAATTCATTGAGATTATCTGTCATTTCTAAAGTGTGTTGTGGGCAAATAAAAAGTTGAGATTTTCTATTTTCCAGCTCACCCTGATTGTGAGCTACTAGTGAAACCTGTTCCTGATAGTAAGTCCTCGCCTTACCTTGCACATATATGTCTTTGGGTGATATTTGTGGATACTGTATCATTTAAACATAGGTTTAGTTTATTGAAACTGTCTTTTAAAATAATCTTTGTATTGTGCTTGACCCCTTTGTTTGTGAGGGGTTACGCCGTTTTTATTAAGAAGTGCAAATTCAGTGACTGGTGCTTAACAGTGGCATGTGATCTTCTGGATTACAAATGACTCTAAAAAATATTGTCACTATCCCTATCTCATCAGTAACCTTTTTAAATCCTAGAATGCTTGGTAAACTATCAAATATGCATAGTGTTGATATAATGAGTGATGTTGAATTGTTATTTTACAACTGCAGCTAGACTCAAGAGTACAGAAGACGGAATCTTTATGTCACTGTACCTGTGTGGTTCAAAACTTGGGTGGTGGTTCCACATCTTCCATGAAAGAAATTCAAGAGTCAACATGTATGGAAAGCTCATGTCCTAGATGAATTTTACTGAGGAGTGTCCACTTTAAACTCAAAGAACAGAAATGGCATTTGTAGAGTGATAATGCTCTTCATATGCATAACATGGGCATTACAAAGACAGCATACTGCTTACCTCATCCTCAAATGAAAGCAAATTCCTCCTTCTTCTATCTGACCAGCTTTCTGTCCTTGATCAAAAATTACCTTCACTGTCCATCATGTTGTTAGTAGCTAAAACTCACCATTTAAATTGTAAGCTGCAAAATCTAAATGGAACTGCATGTGTGATCTTTGTCACCTCATTTTCATGAATGGAAAAGAATATTCTGACACAAAAATTACATACTTAATTCTAGCTCACCCTCTCTGCTGACCTCCATCCTACACTGCCTTGGGTTTATTTCCTCATCCATCAGTGGGTCAAAGTAATTTCTCCTGTATTCATTTCCTGTGGAAAGTACATGAAGTAAGGGTCAGTGATTATTAGAAGCACATGAACCAAAATGTTAATTTTGAAATCGACACCAGCACAGAAGGGCCATTTTAGCTACTTTATAAGTTTAATTTTTCTACAAGACTTCCAAGCTTCCCATTTTTATAATTATCATCTTGCAAAAGGTCATGAAAGGTAATTCAAGAAACAAGTTCATGCTATCTTTCTGCTGCTAAAAAATTTATAAGAAAATTATCAAATGTAAACTTTAAAATAACAAAAATTCCAAGCAAAATTATTTTTAGGATATACCCAAGAAATAGACATTGTTGGATTATAATTATGTTTCGAGTACACTGAAGACTTTATATACTCACTTGTATATCATTCACTAAGTGTATCATGTTTTAGTGTCTAGAATATTGCAGTCAACTTAGTAGTGACTCAATCACGAGAAACTATAGCAAAATTTCCATGTTGATAGTTAACTAAAAAGAAAGAAAGAGAGAATGAAGGCAGAAAGAGACTAAGAGAGAGATAGGGAGGATTGAAGGGAGGAATATGGGAAGGGAGGGAAGTCAAAGAGGCCTGATTACAGGGGTTTTTATATCAATTTAAGTAACATGAAGGAAAGGTACAAATAATTTAGTCTCAATTGTACTTAACACACACCAGTAATCTCAAAAATACAAACCAAAAATTCTCACTTTACATTTCCCACTTATTTTTGCTCTTATCTCAATAACAAACTGTAGCATCAAATATGACTTTGTAATAGATAAAAAAGTCTGTTCTCAATTCTCCAATCTACTTTTATACTTCCTGAAGACTGAAATGTATATGTCTGTTGCTAGTAATTTGCATTCAGTAAAATGTAACCTCCTCTGGTGATAATTCAAGTAGCCTTAGACGCTGTGAAAGTAATAAACAATGTAGACTGAAAACAATAGTTCTGAAATATTGCTCACAGGACAGGGTTAATGTATACCAGGTATACTGTGATACTCCATAGCATATTTGTTTTAGGATCAAAAATAATCCAAACAGCAGCTCCTTCTGCAAGACTAACTGGAATTTTGGTATGAACCTAGGTTTAATTTATATTTCTGGACTGGCACATTTTTGCTGTCAGTCTCTGTTCTATCAATGTAGCAAGTACAAGAGCTGAAAATCTGCTTTTCCTTGAGGTCTCAATAAAGAAAAATAAATGAGTTTCATTTTTGTTACTTTATCTGTCAACAACTACTAGGCTGGTATGAATCTCGGCAGTATGTAATCAAAGTCTTATGTACTGCAATAGCACTGCAATTCTACCACACTCACTGTAATTGTTTCGTTTTTCCCCTTTACCACAAAGCACTGTGATACTCCAAGTACAGTTGGCCATATGTTGGAAAAAATAATTCACCCCTATCAAAACAAAAATGTTAGTGTATTCCTTATTATAGCCATAGCAGTTTCAATCAACTATGGATACCCATATCCTGAAAACACCCTCAGTCTAATACAGACCTCAAATTCTTTGTCTACTGAAATGACTTATTAGTAAATAATACCAAAAGAAATCTCATAGACACACATAACAGTATGGTGATTACCAGAGGGAAAAAGTGGTAGGGAGAGTTGGAAGAGGGTACGGGGGGGGGGGGGTTAATGGTGATGGAAGGAGACTTGACCTCAGGTGGTGAACACATAACACAATATATAGACGATGTATTAGAGAATTCTACACCTGAAACCTATATAATTTTATTAACCAGTGTCCTCCAATAAATTCAATTAAAAAAAGTTTTAAAAAAGACCTTGGAGAGTGATACAAAGTTAACTTATTTTTAACCAAAAGTCTGGAGAAGTTTATTTGGTTTGTATGTTGTCAAATCATTTCATCCTTATTGTCAGTTGAGAAATCAGGGTCTTGCCCAGCTGTGCAAGAAGAGGGCCTGCCCCAAGGGAGCCTTGCAGACTACTAAGCCTCCCCTCAGGGCTCCCTGCTTCCACACGCAAGTGGGAGAAGGGCCCCTCAAAGGTCTATGTTTTGAAATCTATGCAAATTGCTCCTTCCACATTGAGTATGGGTTGGCACACACATGTAAGTTATAAATGCCCCTCCTGGGGTGATTTATTTTGTACTTCCCATTCTGCGATAGGGTAAATAGCACTTTACAAGTAAAGAATTATGAGAGAACTTGACCAAAGAGGCAATCCTTGACATTCTCAATACTGATTTCCTTTAAACATTCCCAAATTCTGTATTAAATGTTTATATAATTCATATAGTTTTATGTTTTATATCCATTTACATTTTATCATACATTATGTATTGTTTTACATATGTGACATTATATGTGTTTATTGTTTGTCTTCCCCACTAACATGAGGACAGTAACATTATCTCTTCGTTTACTACACTCCCCTTGGTGCAAAGAACTGTACCAGGCACACAGAGGCTTTTACTCAGAGTATCATTTGAATTCATTCGTGGAAATACTATTGTAATACTGAAACACTTTCATTGTCCACATGGTCTTTCTTGATTTAAATGAGCAACAAGTTATCACCCCTTTCTATTTCTCCTGCCCTCTCTCTTTTTCATGAACACCCCTTCCCTTTTATTTTTAAATGAGTGCTTTCAGGAACCAAACACCATGTCTGGATTTAAAAACAAATGAAGAACCATGGTCCCTACCTTTAGAGCACAGCTCACTGAATGAACAAGAAGCCTAAACATATACAGTCTGATATAATTTAATGCTGTGTTAAGGAATAACATTCTGCTTGAGCACATAGCAGAAGCATCTAGCATCTACTGGGTACTTCAAAGAAGATGTCCTGGAAAAACTGCTATCTAAAAGAAGTTTTAAGATGTTATTAGGAATTAGCCAAATCAAAAGTACTAGGGAATGAAATTTTTAACAGAAGGAGCATAAGCAAATGAGAAAAGACACAAAGATATAAAGACAAGAGAAGAGGTTTTCTTAGCAGATGTTCCACAATTTTTCTTGGTCTCGTAAAGTTACAAAATAGTCAAGTAAGAATTGAAATCTAAATTCTTCAGTAGTCCCAGAACACATTTTAACTAATGCTTTGCTCAAATTATTTTTACGTTGCTGTACAATGTCACTTTATGCTTATATGATGTTTCATAACCATCAATTTATTCAACTAATACTTATTGAGTGCTTTTTATGTGAAAATGTGAGTAAAACACAACATTCAAAAATCCCTTCACTCACAGAGTTTACATTCTGTGAGTGGAAGAATGTAAAGAAACACATGTATATTTTATAACCTATTAGATGATAAGTGACAGGGGAAAGATGGGGCCAGATAAGGTGATTAGGTGCCCCAGAAAATGGTAAGGGTGCATCCTTGTGTACCCCTTTGCTTCAAAATAAGAAAGACATTCAGGATTAAATCACTGTGCTCTCAAGACTATTGAGATAGTGAAACAATAATGTATGATTATTATAAATACCAAATATATAATATAAAAATAAATTATAATTTATTATCTGTAACATTACTGCTTATAATTTATTATTTATAACATTATTGTTTTGCCAATTGATTGCTATAACATATGAATCAAATAAGAACCTACTATTAAACATTAAAACAGTTGCCCTTTCTATTGGTGTTTCTTGCTCTGAGAAGCCAATAACCTAAACACAGTAGGCAGAGTTTAAGATGGTAAAGCACAAGGAACCACTTACAAATTTCAAAACAACAGACTTCATCTTAACACTAGTCCCTTTGCTCATGTTTTATGGGATAGTGTCAGGAATTAATAAAATGAGATGATTTTAGTATAGTGTGTATATTACCAGAAGGTAGATTGTTAATAGGATGAATTCCTAAAAATGCCTTTATCATTCAGAATACGCTTTTGGATATGTCTAAAATCATCTCACAGGAAAATTAACAGATCCACTGGGAAATTTAAAGTAGGGCATTTAGTAATATTCACACAATAGGTTTTAATATAGCTGATGTTTTACTGTTTGTTATATTCAGATGAATAATCTGATAATCACATAAATGTAGAAGTATGGTTCAGCACTGAAGCAACTGATGTGATATGTAAGCAAATAAATCAGTAGATCAGTCTTGTCGATACTCTATTTTTGCTTCCAATGCCATAGCACTTGCTGCTTAATGTTTAGAATCAACACCAGTTAATGCATTTTTTGTGCTCTTTTTTACTGAATTGGGGGAGGAAAACACATGCACTTGTCTCTGCCCTTCCACTCATATCATGTTTTCCTATCATTTAACTCAGAACAGCATAGAACATAATTCAAGGCTTTTACTTAAATTACACCGTACATGAACTTTGGTCAGGAAATCCTCCAGTGTGCACCCATGCAGTTCCTTGGGGGCTGTAAGAGTGAGAATGAAATTGCCCACCAGAGAAAGGTTAGTGTGAATCATAGAAGTGTCTTGATTCAACGAGGCAATCACTTCCTTTCAAGTCAAGCACATTAGCTCTAGAGGAAGAAAATCTGAATACATCTGTTATTTGGGAGGTTTTTATTGGCTCCTTGCTTGTCCTTTCCTGTGAATCCATGTACTTCAGCTCAGCTTTCTATCACCAATCATCATGTTTTCTAATATATCCTATAAGTGAAATAAACACAAGACCTACATGTAAACTAACTAATTTAATAATTTATATTCTATGATTACAGCCATGCACCAAAAATTTACAAACTAGGATATTCTGCTGAACATTATTCTTTTTAAAGGCATGGAGACTAGATAACTAAAATTTGATTCCTATGAAATGTATAAATAGATTTAGAAAAACTTCATATTTTCCCCACTTTGAAAATCTAATACAAAGATCGCAGGTTTACATATCCACAAGGCCAGGCAGCTTACATACATGTATGTCACATAAATGTGCAGATCCAAGGACTGAAATAAAATAGAGTTTAGTGGAATACATCAAATTCAGGTATGTTCTATCATACATATCCATTAAAATACTATTTTTATAATGTTAATTTACAAACATTTTTAATAAAAGGCAGCTAAAGACACAAGAATACTTCTTAATATTAAAAAAGAATAGTTATCTTAAACCAAAGATTCATTGTACTAAACAGCAAAGCAAAACAATAATACCGAAGCAAACAAACAAAATCTAATAATAAAAACTCAAACTATGACTTGGACATCCATGATTAGTATTTAACATTCTCCTAGAGATTTTGGCCAAAGCAATCAGGGCAAAAATAAAAAGAAACATGAGCTAAAATTATTGAAAATAATTCCATTTTGTGTAATATTAGCTGATAACAATATGATTTCATATCATAAAATCATGAGACTTGCCTGAAAAAGTTTTAGAACAAGGAATATATTATTTGAATAATGGCTTGGAAAACAACCAGATAATCATTAAGAACCATTAATTTTCTTAAATATCAACAATGGCCACTTAGAAGATACAATGAGTAAATAGAAAACCAATACCCATAATAAAGCTCCAGGTAACTCTCAAAATTTATTTGTATTAGACCTTTATAGGAATCCATTGGTGGTCACTGAGAGTATTAATCTAACCTAGAAATTCAAACTAAAAGACATGAGCAAGACCAGAGTTGAAAATAGCAAATTAATACCATTTCCCTTTTCTTCTTTGTAGAAAGTCTAACCTGTGAAAATTGGTCTGCTGCTAACACTATATTCAAGAGCTGGTGCCATGTTGGACAAATTAGCTTTCTTAACTGCTCATTCTTACTTCCTTTTCAAATCTTGAGGGTATTTGAGATATCAGTGATTTGAAACTCTAAATAGGGTAATAGTTGAAGTTTGCTAACAAGTACTAATTAATTGAGCCATATTCTTTCTTCCCCTAAGGCCCTCCCTCATGGTAAATTACCAGGCATTTTAACTTTCAAACCACTGGAGTGCTGTTGAGTGCATAATTGCTGCCGGGCTTTATCCTGCAGTACTCCAAGGCATTAATGCATCATGGGCTCCTCTGGACTGCAAATCCTCAGAGTTAAAGCATGTCCCTAAATACATGACTTCTAAACAGGAAGCTATTCTGATTAGGCAATGGCGGTAATTCAAAGGTGAAGTATAAATATATTGGGGTTTTTTCTACACATGTTTAAAAGTCTTCCAAAGTAATATCAAAGTAGGTTTTATTTCTTTCTAGTTTAAATCCTGGCAACACTATCCTGCATACAAATAAACTTATGTATACATAAAATATTGCCTTTCAAATTAGGAAGTACCTGATTTAGACATCAATCACCCCTCTAATCTTTTTGATTGTGTCTTCATTTATTTAACAATAGTTTTCCTCATGAATCTAAGATTACGTAAATTTATGTACTGTATTTTAGGGTTCATTCAGTTAGTAATGTTTTCAACACACTGCAGCCTACTTCAGTATGAAAGCAACCAATATAATAGACTGTTAGATTTAATTTCAACAATCTTTACTAAGAATCCTTTCTGTAAAAAATTTGGTTATTTATAGACAGCTAAATTCCTTATCTCACAAAGCAAAGGGTTCGGGACTTCTCATGAATTTCTTTAATAAGTTTTTTGGTCAATTCATCTAATGAAGACTAAAGAAAATCTCATTTTGCATTAAACTCTTTTCAACAGAACAAAAAGTATCCAAAAAGAACTCTAAATGAAATTAGTTGGAGATTAAGGATTAATTTATGCTAAAAACATAAAATACAAAGGTCATGAAAAACTTTTTTGGTAAATTGTTCTTAAAATGAAAATGCAACTATTGAACTCCTGTCAACATGGTGATCTCATAAAGTCTGAAACTTAAGTGAAGTTTAATTGATATAATATAACTTCTTATTCTGGTAGCAAAATATCTTTTAAAAAATTTCACCAGATATTCAAGAGTAAATTATTCAGTGACCTAACTGCTAAAACACTGATTATATTACTAAATATCAGAACACAAGTTTTTCTCTCAGTTCCTCTACTCTGGAGCTGTTTATATGGGTAAGTCATTGTCCTTTTGTAATATCAGCTTTATGATCTCTATTTCCAGCTTTTCTGTAACTAAAAGATTCTTAACCATACTTTTTACCATCATATTGATTCTTATGCTCACACTTTTTATTTTGAAGATATAGAAACTTCACTGGTGTACAAATAAACATAGCAGTTTAAATGTGTGGATCTAGTATCATAAATGAATTAGTATAATAAGGTAATATCTCTGAATATTAAAATTATTCTTTAAAAACTTTCTACAACTGACTACATATGACAGATTTTATAAAATATTATTTTACAAACAATTTATACAATGAGGTTTCACTATCATCAATATGAACAGAAGATAGAAAAATAACTATGTTTAACAGCTAGGAAAGGATTACCAATGACTTCAATTATAGCACTAACAACAGAAATAGAAAAGATAATAGAAATAGACATTCTGCTAATTTCCTGCAAATTTGTCTCATTACCTGGACATAGGTAATTCATTCTCAGGAGAAAAATGTTAAAATTCCCAAAATTCAAACATTTGATTAAAATGCTCTTTTCTCAAGTGGACATACATTGTTCTAGAGTTTTGTTAGAAAATTTTAAGAAAAGGACACAAAAGTAAATTTAAATTGGTGTGTATAAACTGACTAAAATTTCATCTATCTAATATCTACATAAAATATTTTCTTATTTCAGTAGAAAGGATGTCTTTATGAGTGTTTATTTTTAACCTTCAAATCAATGAAAAAAATTCAAATCACTTCAGAATCAAACAATACCTAAAGACACAAATCCAGGTGAGTTCAATAAATTGAAAGTAAATGATTTTCCTATATTTTTTTCAAATGTCCCAAAGCAAAAAATATTTTTAATGTTCTAAAAATTTGGTATAATACCTGTTTTCCATCTTAAGGGAAAAACAGCTATAAATGAGAACAATGCAAATAATTTTATATAATATCACTGCTAAAATCATCTAGGCTCTGTGCTCTATGGAAAAAAATTCATATCACATATTTATGCAAACAATTTTAATTATGCACTCAATATGCATACTTATATGTAAACTTTATTACAATTTTTCATACAAGAGTATTTCAAATGGCCACAATAATCTGAAGGTAAGTTTAAGGTCACAGTTGCCACCACAACCCAAGATTTCTCTAGCTCAAGCACAACTGTTATGGATCTTGTACCCTTCATTCACATTTCACCACTTCTTCTAGAAGGCTAGAAAGCCTTAGATCACATACACTCAAACTCACTCCTCTCAGTTTCTTTGGACATCTGCCATATTCTTTCTTTAATGTTCAGCCTTCTGCTTTGATGCCTGTTGTCAGAGATTCTATGTTCACAAAGGTATTCTCATATAGAATCTCATATAGAGATTCTATATTCACAAAGGAAAGACATTCCAAACCACAAATGTCTCCATACCCATGATAAAATCACTGATAGCATCTCCACTCCAGAGTCACAGGGAAACCACTTCTTATCAATTCCAGAGCTGCTGCTGTGGCCACCTTCAATACTGATTGCTATTGGTACTCATTATAAGCCATGCCATGTTCTCACCAACCCCTTTCCCGGTCTGAGCAAACCTTGAACTTACACCTCTATCCCACATTCCACTGGCAATGGCAAGTGAAAGGGTATGCATCATCTTCTACTCACATAGTGACCCTCCATGCTGCACAGGTTAGCAGGGACAATTACTGAGGTCCCTAACAACTGACGGAAATTTCAGTTTTTACTTCAAGTCATTCTGGAATAGACCCAGAAGTAAATGCCCGAGGGTTACTCATAGGACAATATGATTGGCAAACATTGTACTGTGATCAAAACTACATTTCCTCTCTGGCCCTAAGATATTGCATGAAATCAATCTTATATGGCTGATTTCCTCTTTCCCTAGCACTAGTTCTTTCCCAGGAGTTATCTTCATCTTTCTTAAAATGCAAATGCAACAAATGAACCAGTCATGTGACCACAAAAGAGAGTTTAGCAAAGTTTGAATTTAATATAGGACTTCATTGAGATAGTATAACTTCTTATTCTGAGAGCTAAAAAGTAGCTTGTTTGTTTTTATAGTTTCACTCAATATTTTTAAAAAAGATTTTAGAAAAAGCCATTTCTATTCAACTACTTAGATACTGACCACATCCTTGGCATTTTGGAAAACTTAAATTTTTATTTGTCATCAAAAATCTTTGTTTGTTTTAGGTTATTTTAAACCACAAGTGTCAGCCCTAGGCTGAATGTATAGCTAAACTGTGATCCTAGTCATGCTAGTATGAGATACACACATGCACACACACACTTTTCCTTTTTGCTCATGCTTCTGCCAATAATCATTCAATTTAAAAAACACTATTTATGAATAGATGTAAATATCATATATGAGAAAA